>JAUKWC010039077.1:0-13494 GCA_032356245.1 Endocladia muricata
ATAATGTCTGAATACTTAGCGCAAATAGACACTAGGGGCGCGGAGTCAGCTTCATCACAGCAATGGTCTATGATTCATGCGATAATTGGAAAGGCCATGTCAACGCACTTCCATTTTCTGGCCTCCAGGATGCCGCGAACTTCTTCATTTGTATAGAGTCCGTTCAGGCGACTGCCTTTTCTGGAGGCGTGGTAGTCGACATGTAGGCTCGTAACGTAGAAGTCCCTGTGAATGGCAGCCAGAACTGTGTTGATGCCACGAAGGAGAGCAGTGCGGATGGTTCTGAACTGCTTCGGACCGTTGCCGGCGAACGTTTGCCATGTGAATAGGACGGGGGAGTCGAGCCTAAGAAATATGCAGGTCTTGACCAACTCGACGATGCCAAGGTAGAAGTTGTGCAACGCTTTGAAACCTAAAAAGGGGGCCATGTCGAGACGAGAACTGGATGGAAAGAGGGCCTATGTTCCCGGAAAGGATGGCAGCATCCGCACGGAGAAGGTGGCGGGGGTTGGTTGCACCTTGCGCAGTGGCAGCTCGTGACTGAGCCGAGTTGCCAGGTAATGCATGATCAGCGGCGTCGGCCTCGGAGACGGCCAGTTTTTTGCGAAGGTGGCTGATGGACTGCGTGGTGCGCTGCGGCAATGAGGCGAACAAAGTGAGAAGATTGGAAGGTCCTTCACAACGGTGGCAGGGTTGGCTATTTTTCGTCGCAGATCGAGTGCCGATGATGTTCTTCGCCTCGGATACGTCGCAACACTAGCTGGTGAGGACTGAGTGAAATTTCCATAGACGAAGGTAGGCACCTGACCATGTGAAGCCTATGAGGGCTTTTTCATACAGAGACGATAGCAGAGAGTGCAGGGCGGAGTGTAGTACGGAGGTTTTAGTGTCTGGTGCGAGAGTATTCGGGGAAGGTGGAAGGACTTCCAAGACTCTGTCGTCCACGGCGGGGAAGAGCTGGACAGGAAGATAGCCAACGATGGTGTGCCGGGACATTACGCAGCGTCGACGGAATGCGGCAGTGAAGTTGAGGAGAGTGAGATGCACAGAATAGACAACAAGGGCGTTGTTCTTAAGCGCAGGTGCGGATTTATCCTTGTACAGTACATCAGTATGCAACCTACAAACGAGTGGGTCCCCGACGTCCCGGTGTCCCAGGTGACACCCTCGAGCTTGGTGCATACGACTTCTTCCTTGAGGTCTCGACAAAGTCGTCGGTGCACTTCAGTCTGCAGGGGACGCGCAAACAGATGCGTGTCGCTCTGCGGAGGATCACCACAAAGGCGGAAGTAGCAAGACTCTGCGTCAGCTTTCGCTACTTGCTTTGCAGGATCTCGATAGGGTCCCGAAAGTATGCAGTTCCGAAGGACGTACCGCTGTCGTCCAACACACGAGTTGCGGTGAAGCCCTGATGGTGAAGCCCAGTTTCGACAACAGCAACTGTGAGGGAGCGACACTCTTGTGAGGAGCGAATGTAGTTTCCAAATCGTGCGAGAGAGAATTCGGGATCCCTCACCGTAGAGGTGATCTCGGCAACCGTACGCGGGCCGGGAGCCCTCTCTACTTCGGCAAGAGAAACTGCGATAGATTATATGAGGAGGTCAGTCTTACTTGTGGTCGCTTCTGCATCAAGGCGACACAGGAACGGGAGCATGGAAACGAGAGGCGCTGGAGTCTCATCAGAAAAGACGTTGTCATCGTCGCCGACAGGAGGTTGTAAGGCAGGTGAATCTCGCGGAGAAATAGTCATGAGCTCGCCCATTCGGTGTATTCGGAACTGACACTGTTACTCGTGGTTAGAAAGGGAGTACGCGTCGGAAGACGAGTAGACGCAGTGCCGAAATGGCCAGCGCATATCGAGGGCTTACAGATATGCTTGCAAGGAGAAGAGCTGGCGGGGGGAGTGAGAGAACGGAAAGGTAGGTCGTTTTCCACGGGTGGAGCTGTCTTCTCGTTCTGACCAAGTACAAGACGGTAGGTCCGTTCACAGGAACCCCCGCGTTCACGAAACCTAGTACCGGTCTCGTGCACGCGGAAGTGGTCGAGGTAGAAGATGGGGCCTCCTAATCGACACACACGCACGCTTTTGGCTATGTCGACAAGACAGAGTCATGCATTCGCTGACGGCTACAGCAACGAGAGTTGGGAATCGAAATGTAGTGATACTGTAGTATTCGTAATTGAGAGATTTTCAAAATTTCGAATGGGGTAGGATAGTTTCAAGGCAGGGCGGCGAGGCTGTGGAACGCAGGAACGTGGCACAGGCCCTATTTCAACCGCCGGGGCGCGGCACCACCCCTCGTCAAATCTATGAAGGTACTTTGCCGTCAACAGAAAGTATAGAGAGACGGTTTCTCCTTGTGGTGGGACGGTGTGTACAGGTAAGGAGTGCGTAATCGAAACAGCTTTCGCACGAGCGCGAAGGGTTGGGAAGGGATGCTTGGTGCTGCTGAAGAGTGGCAAGACGTGCGGTATGTGATGCAATGCGGGGAGTGCGGGCTGCTGGAGATGGAGAGGGTGAGGGAGTTCTGGTGGTGGAGTGTGGTGTACGGACTGAAAAGGATTGTAGGCAGGACGGGGGGCGTCGTTGAAGACTGGCGTGACGTGTGGTGTGCGATGCAATGCAGAGAATGTCAGTCATTTGACGTGGAGAGGGTGACGGGGTAGGGGTAATGATGGGCCATGATTGTGAAAACGTAGGCTCGTCCGAATACTCTAGAAGGACAATTCATGTAGCGGTACGGATATGTATGAGAACGAGACCGGACGCTCACCGCATGTAGTGAACGTCCGGTTTAGAATCAGTAAGTGAAATGCGTAGCTGCGCTTTCCGCAGTTCCGAATGCAGCAATACTGCATTCGGAACAGCGAAAAGTGCAGCTATAGTGCAGTAAAACTAGGGATCGACTTACACGCTTTGTAGTTCGCTGCGCAAAGAGACTGCTTTCTGGAAGTCCACGGGCGGCAGTATGTCCGCTAGTATTACGAGGCCTAGAATTTGGAAAGTGCAATTCGAAGTCTAGTATTACCAGATCTCGAAGTCCACTTGGTGGGTGTGCGAGTCTATTAATACTGGACGCGGACGTCCGCTTGGTGGAAGTTCGAGGCTAACAACACTAGACTCGGACGTTTACCTGGTGTAGGTCCGGATGTAGTAATACTAGACGTGGAACTACAAAATCTGTTATAAACAACGGGTATCACTAGACTTCGTACTGCACTCAGGGGACGTGCGCATCCATTTCCGGAAACACAGACGTGTACTCCCCGCGTGCTTCTAAGGATATGTGGCCGTACACAGTAGGAAGAAATTTGTTCCTTATGGAAGGATGCCGACTGGACTGTAGTCCTCACCGTTGCGCTACAATTGGCGACACTTCCGCACAAACCACGCGGTGCCAGATGTATGAATTCGTGCGCGCGTTGTTAACCAATGACGGGTCGATGCACAAAAGCAGGCTCTCCTACACGAACGCAATGCGAAGGACATAACAGCTCCATTTGAACCCCGCGATACAGATGAACTTTTTATATTCGGCACTCACTAAACGTACGCCATCCAGCAGCACTCGTACAATCCGCCACGTCTTACACGGATAACGCGTTAGTCCTTGTTTGCGTTCCAATATGTTCACAATACTGTCTGGGAAATGAGCGCAGGGTTTCATAAAGCATCTCTTGTCATGTATCGTCGTCAAGATTCTGGGTGAGCCGGTGCATCCGACCATCACAGAGCATAATGCTCAGTTTCCTAGAGCCGCAGATGGCGCATATTGCTTGTAGTGGTCTTCATTACAGTAGCGCGAAGTCCGTCGGAAGGCAATTAAGAGTATGAAGAGTCCGAGGTAAGCTTATCTATGTGAGGCAGGTTATAGTTTCTCACGTGACATTGAGGCAAGTAAGGTGAGATGCCGAGCTGCAGTATACTGCACAATTCGCAGTACGAGCTGGATGTTTTACCAGGAAATAAACTGCAAGTTGTGGATGTGGGAGCTCAGTGGGCGCGGCAGCTCAACATTTTTTTTTTTTGGGAGTTGGCATCCATGCAACAAACCGCCGTACTATACGAACTCAACGTTTTAAAATGCCACGGAAGTCAGCATTTCATGGCATTCCTGATTTCATAGTACGTGTGGAAGGTTTACTAGGCTACTGCACCCGGTGGACGTCCGCATCCATTTCCGGAAACACAGACGTAGCATTGGCGCTCGTTTCTTCTTCCCTTTACATTCCCTAGCTTCGGCTACTTATCCACTACCTACCTTTACCTTTATCTCTATCTTCGTCCCTCCCTCCATCGCCCACCTCTTCCCTTCTTTCATCCCGACCGCCTTTCCCCCATGTGTTACGGCCTGTGGCGTTACAACCCTCGCCCTCATGGCCATCTCTCGTCGCTCTACGACGCTGCTATTTGAGTTCTCAGCTATCGTATCCTTTCGATGACAAAAAATCTTGATATCCTGCGGATACTACACCCAGTTTCGAGTGCCGGTAGTTTCTCGGATAACTGCGTAGCTTCAGTCACTTACACTCCTGTAACCTTCTGTAGACCGGGTCTACTCATGGTGCTTCACACTTCAGAGTGCATACCTGAGAGCAATTCCGTCCCGATCCCGAGACGTTGCGGATCTCTTCGAGGACTGTACACTCCGTGGCCGGAGATCACCTCATATCCTTGGAGAAATCTCCCCAACCATCTTTGTGCCAAAAAAAAGACTGTTGAGTCCTACTTATCCTTAACACACCACCTTAGGAATCCTGATCGGCGTTAGATAGCTGGTCTCGCGACAATCGAGCTCTGTCGCGTGCCAAAGCCGAGAAATACAATCCCGAACAGTAGCTTGTGCAGAAAGACTGCACCTGCACAAGGGTAGTGTTCTATGTGCAGCAGACTGGGGCTGGCTTTTCGGCGGAATGATGGAAGCAAAAGCCCATCCACATACTCTGAAAATAGGTCCATGTTGCAGGACGGAATTCCAGTAAGCTTGGACTGGGTTTCCACCGCACACGGTGGATGCCTTTTCTAATTTGGCTAGTTTCGATAGGAAGCAGCACTACGTTTGGATATCTACAATGTGCACTCGTCGTGCAGTAAACGTAGGGCTGGATAGCCACACATCGCGGTACGCCTCGCATTATAGCTGGACCATGGACTTCAACTGGGCGTAACGTATCAGCTGGTGTTACTACATCGGATCGACCAAATGTGCAGTACGACGAATAGTACAGCCATATCTGGAAATCCACGTCTTGAAAGTCCGAGCTAT
This sequence comes from Endocladia muricata, assembly GCA_032356245.1. Lineage (NCBI taxonomy): Eukaryota > Rhodophyta > Florideophyceae > Gigartinales > Endocladiaceae > Endocladia > Endocladia muricata. The sequence goes on from JAUKWC010039077.1 coordinate 5,268, forward strand.
GTAGCACTGGATCCGAACGTCCAATAAAGAGATGCCTTGGGGGAAGACCGAGTCTAGTAATACTGGAAACGGAAGTTCACCCGGCGGAAAACCGGGTGTACTAATACTGCGACTTGAACCGTAACCTGTCTAGCAAACTACGGAAGTTGATAGATCTTGTACTACATCTCTTGCGCGTCTACATCCGTTCCAAGAGATATTAGGCCTCCATCACACAATCATGCAGAGCTTCACAGCTCTATCACTTGCGTGTCTAGCACCCAGCTTGAATATGGACCTCGACAGCCTCAATCTATGTGATGTCGGGGCGGCACAGAATGATTCAAGGAGACCTTCGAAACGATTCTTTTTCACACACCCGGTACAGAAGGATAGGGACGATGATTTCTGGATTTCGGAGCGCTAATGACCTTTCGTATTGCAAACATTGGTAGCAGGACGCATTGATTTAGGTGGAGATCGTGGACACCCAAGTACCCAACCGCAGTTCAAGAACATTTCTCGTGAAGAACTCTAACTCTTGCTTAGTTAATGCTTGTGAAGTCAAGTCTTCACAGCGCGACAACTGCGGGCGGCGGTATACTTTCGCTTGCCCTGGGACACATTATACATGCCCAGAAACCAAACAAGACTATTCGCTTTTACTGCTGCTTTCTTATGCCGCCAAAAACTGGTTTTGAGAACATCTTGATAATTAACGATGACTCGGGGGGCTAAGTGTAACTAGTCCCCACAGCTTCTTCTGAAGTGGAGACGGCAGCGGACGCGCCGTCGTCAAAAATCACCCTATTTGACCCAGTACTCAATTGGATATTCCACCCAGTACTCAATTGGATATTCCACGGAGGCACACGTTTCAGAAAAAGCGAACTAGTGCGACCGTTTCCGAAACCAACGAATTGTCCCGACCATTTCACTCTCGCTTACTATGCCTGGTACAATAGGAGTATCGACTTCGTGGGCCGCGCTCTCCTGCGTGCGGTTTCAGCTTTGCCACCAGAGTTCCAACTTCATGCGCCTTCTTGGCCCTCATATATTCCTGTTGTAAAGCCAATCCAGGGTAGGACGCTAGTGACAAAGCTGCACGACCTATGACAAAGCTGAACGATTTATGTTCACTTTCCGCCTATATCTGGATCCTCTACTAACACGCCTCTAGTGTCCGACAAGATGACGATCGGACATTACGTTAATGTTCTAGGAATACCCGAGGCCCTCGCTCTTCCTACAACGTGTCTCGATCGTACATCAGGTAATTTTGACAACATGCATCGAAAGATCGCCCAGACATCGTTGTAGAGATGGCGTAAGGAGGCAGTACATCACAATGCCCGGACAGTGGTAGGCGCCACGAGTTTTTCGATCGATTATTTTGTACTTTACGATGAGCTCGGTGAGCGAAAAGGTAGCAAGCCTACGGGAACGTGGCATGGTTCGTTTCGAAAGTTAGCTTGCCATTCCGAATACATTTTCGAACTTGACGATATCTCATCCGCCAAACGCGATACATTACATGGTCGCGGGCCTCTTTGTATTAGTAGCAAGTTATTTGAGGTGACGGAAGAAGCCAGGAGCCATCTGGCCTACGGAGCCAACGATTTTCTTGGTCAAAGAAGTTCGTGATGTTCGTATGCGTAATGGAGAAGTCGAGTTGTTTGCCATTTGGTGAGGACCCAGAAATGTGGCGAGCGACTTGGGTCGAATCAATGCTATGGTCAAAAATGTCCCTATCCCCGTGACAGACTATCTCGCCGAAATCACGAAGTAGGGCATCCCTCGACAGCGCGCCCTCGCTGCATCGGCGTCAGTAAAGAATCTGACACCTATCTTCATTTCTGAACTTGTCTCACGGGTCACTGTTATGACATCGCACCAACCCATTCAAGAGCAATACAGGCGCTTCAATTGTAGAAGCGCTTTTCCGAAGCAGCTACTGTCACTTGGGTGGCGAAGAACTCAACTCATACCATTTCATGGTACGTCGAAGCAGGTCCTTCCTCGGTAGGAAGACAGGAGTACGTCCGTGCGGAGAGTGCACGCGCCCCAGTTGTAGGTAGGCTTGAAAAGGTTGAAGATATTTTATCATAGTGCAGGATGTAACTACTGTCATCCAATTAGGCGCCATGACGCTGTACTGTTATCTAATCTATAGGTGGACGGTAAGTCTACCAATGGTTAGGTCGAACAGTATCCAGGCTCGCTTTACTATCCTCTGCAATGGGCCACATGCCGTCGTAATAGCCTCGAGCCGCCTCAAATAGAACTCCTCAAGATGGCATCACTCGCGGTACCTGAGAGGTCCCCAGAGCATCTGGGGTGTCCACCATATTGCCAAGCAGAGGGAGCGATAGCGAGGACGAAGGTGAAAGGAGAAGAGTGGGCGAGGCGAGCTACGGTGAAAGCAGTGAGGGGATTCGTAGCGACAGACGAACTGGAGCTACCACCGAGAGAGTAGCGCGAGCGCGACCTGCTTTCCTGACGGGATCGATGCGCAAGGTAACTAGGACAGTTGAGACCAGTGATACTTGCTTTGAGCACCCGCAACGGTAGCCTACATGCGTCATAGGCGTCATTGACACCAAAGCGATATTGTACCTGTATCGCCCTGCCCTACACCAGTCTAAAATGGCCCACACAAACCCCTATAATCTCATTGCAAAGAAGCAGGGCCTGCGGTAGATTCATGACCAAATTGACCGCGAAACATGCGCAGTCACAGTCTAGTGGGGCATCGCAATCTGTCCCAGATCATTATTAGTATTTTGCCATACAGTGGTTAGTCGCCAAACTACTCAGGACTTCCGGAGACTTTGACAGCCGGCATTCCTTCATGAGTAAGTATGAAATGGCAACCAGGTCTTTCTTGTTACCTTGCGAGTGCCCTCACTTACCCACACGATATAGGTGTCGCCAACTTTCCTTATTTTGTCTCCATTGCCTTTAGTCCTTTTTCTTTTCCGTGCTGATTCCTTAGAAAAGAGAAAAACATTTTTCTTTGAACAAGACTGCAAACTTATCTCTTCTTGATTCATACGATTACTCTGAAACGGAGAGACTGAACATCGCGGTTTTAGTTTAATCCGTGATACAGTGTATCACGTTTTACCCCCAGGCTAGCAAAATCACTGAGACAAGCATATGGTGTGAGCAGCGCCGGGCATTTCCCGAAATTATGTACCATTCATTCCAGTATCCCTAGTGTCTATTGGACGTTGAGTTTTGCCTCATATGAGGTCAACTCTGGCCTCATATGAGGCCAACTGACCTCCGAAAAAGCAAGTAAATTGTATAATACGTATGGTGAATATGCTAGTTGTTGTACGTGTAATTTATCTCACCCCCTTCAATGATATCAAAACAAAGGGTAGCCTACTCCGTTGCACTAAAACTCTGACTGCGCAAAAGGTTTACTGAGTTTTTCTATAGCTCACTCTGCCAGAATAGGGAACTCAAAGACCTTCAAGTAGATATAAAGAACAGCGGATGTGGACGTCTCCTTGATACTTTAATATCTCCGCGAAATTTGGCCTCATATGGGGCAATTTGACTTCATATGAGGCCAGATGTCCAAAAGACACTAGAGGGACCAACTCACTACTCAGACCGATAGAAGGTGGGCAAAATGATCGGAGTGGGGCGGGTGTCGTGACATGAACGGGGTTGCAGCTGAAGACCACCTGTTGTAACTCAGGCGGTGTTAGGAACGCTGGGCAATGCTGGCAGGGACTCAGGAATGGCGCCTGGCTGCACATTCATGGCTTGGATGCGTCTCGATGGCGAGCTCAGGAAATATATGATGAGAAGCGAAGTGCGACCTTTGAATTTCGGGTATATAAACAGACTTTTTCTCGGGTGAGGATGCGAGTGATTGGTTGTATGCTGCTAGGCGTCTATGGTCTAGAGGTAAGATTCTTCCTTAGGGTGGAAGAGGTCCCGGGTTCGAACCCCGGTAGACGCCACCGTCGTGTACACAATTTTGGTACTGTTTCCTTCCATCGGTCGGCAAGTTATTGAGGGAACTTTGTTTTGCAGCACGACGACTGGAGGGGAATGCTCTCTCTGTCGCGTGGGCGTACGAGGTGATTGACCAAGTCTGGTCGGAAATGAGGATTGTCGTAATGCTTCCTCCAGTTTGACAGTAGCCGACCCACGCCAGGGACGTTGGAGTCATACAGGATGAGCGTGCACTGTCCATGGGAGGTTATGCGTCAATCGCGATCGGCTATATCCGGAAGACACCAGCAGTTTGGGTCGTTTCAACGCTCTTGATCGGGACAGGCTAATCATTATTACTAGTTGAGAGATACTCTGAGCTGCTTTTTCGAAGTTGTTGGATGACAAATCTATGGTCGTTGCAGCTGCTTGCTCTGAGAGCATCCGATCACTCATCACGTCGGAAAATTCAGGTAGAGAAAGATTTGAGACGTCACTGCACGGAAAACATCAGCCATTCGATTCGAAACACATGTCTGGCTTGCTCATGATGGGCGCTCATTTTGTTTATCAACAGCACAGCATGTAATAGAAGCGGCGGGACTGACGTAGATGCTACCAGCTGATGCAGTTTGACGTGGATTCTGTTGACGCGCCTTGTAACTATAACAGGAGATCTGACGGTGATGTTGAGACATGTGTCGTTTACCACAAGATTGACAATGCCCATTGCCCGCTTATGAACACGCAGTAACAGATCAGCAGTGTGCCATATTGGCACGATTGTGATGCTTGAACCGTGAAACCGGCCTGCTGGTTATTTGCACAGGAAGGCTTCATGCTTGTGCAAATACGCCTGGCTTTACCTTTCTCTGGCGGATAGAGAGTCTACTCCTTTGTCACTGTGTTTTGTTTACGAGCACGGTCAAGTTGTCCAAAGTTCGGCAAACGGACGGAGTTGCATATCAGACTTACTTTTTGTGTATGTCAGAATTGCAACTCCGCGGACTGCGTTGCAGACCTCGAAAGTCTTGCGGAAGACAGCTACTTCAAAAACCTCTCCGTCGTTGACATGCCCGAGCTGTGCCGCCGGAAGCCAATCCCAGAGACCACCCCACAGTACCGCCAAACCAATTTACCGTAGTAGACCGATGTGGATATCTAGTCCACGTGTGCAACCACGAAACAAGAACACCGTATACTGACCCGCCTGGAAATCGAAACCGAAAGGTTGCACACATACCAATACACCTCAAGCCCCAGTTGCCTTTCGCTCATATCCCAGACACACTTTGTCGCGAGACTGGGCGTGCGGCGGGGTGAGAAGCGCGTCCACGCGAGAGGACGCGGCGGGGGCTGCAGGGAGGAGCGACTACGAACCGCAACCGCGACTGCGACTGCGACTGCGACTGCGACTGCGACTGCGACCACCACCGCCACCACCACCGCAGACCGCGACCGCGACCGCAACCGCGGACGCGACCGCGGACGCGCGGTGCGCGGTGACGCCGCGTGCGAGGAGAGCGGGGGCGCAGAGGGCTGTTTCACCGTGCGTGCGCGCGCGCGCGTACGTCGGCGTGACAAAAAGGAGTAGCGAGGGTGTGATGCGGCCGGTACGAGCGGCGGAGGCTGTTGTGTTTGTGCGGCTCTCTGGGCGGGGGAGCAGCTGCTCACCCGTTGCAGCTGGCGATGTCGTGCACGCACGCGCGCATGTACCTGTATACCGTTGCAAAGGGGCCTGCGACAGCCCGTCGCCGAGTGTGAGGTCCATTGTGCAGAGAGAAAAGGTCGGAACATGTGCGGTGAGAGAGGGCCACAAAGGGCTGGCTGCGTGGCCTCAGCGGACAACGAGCGGTTGACCTGGTTGACTGAGAGTGTCTCGTTGCAGCAGCGCCGTGGAGAAGAGAGGGAGACTTGCCCCGTCGAAACGTCACATGGCAGCCACGCGCACCACAGCGCTCAGCTCCCAAACGAGAGGGAGTGACTGTAAGGAAACCAAACGTAAGACTTGGAACGCAAGGTACTGCACTGCACTGCACGACAGTACAGTATAGTGTGTAGTGACGTGGTGAATACTGTTCGAGTCCAAGGCGTGTACAGTCGAAGAGACAGGAGAGGATGCGTGGGCAACGTGGCAAAGGGTGTGCGAGCGAGCTTTCCATCCGGGGGTACACCACTGGAACAGGGTCCGTACAGTCCCTGTTCTGTAGGCTGCAACGCTTCACTCATACTCGTAACCCGGGGGGTCACTGGTGTGGTGCCCAAGCCGGCTTTTCGAGTACATTGCTGCCAGGCGACATGAGATCTTATTGGCCCGCGTGCGCACCCAGTTCTTTCCCTGCGACCTGGGTGGCCATGTACACCGCACCACAGCCTCCCACACCACAGTACACCACTGTACAGGTCGTACTGTAGTCTCACTCAGGCACTCTGTCCCCGTGCGTAGCAGTGATCCATACGCGATATGATGCAGTACCTGACTATGCATGCCCTTGCGTCATTCCGTAAAGGTACAAGCATGGGGTGGCGAAATGATGGGCAGTCGGGGGTAGCGGCACGCGGAGTGGAGCAACAATGTCGGGAGAGTGGCAAGCCTTACTTGCGGTATGAGACTACTCTTTATTCGTTTCCAAACAGTTATCAAAGAGGGCCATATCTCAAAGGGATCAAGGCGCGCGCACCAGAGAGACATGTCGTGTCTTGTCAGAAAACAGGTGACAACGGAGTTTTGTTGTTGTTGTTGTGTTCAACCTTGAGTCCAAACCGGGGAAGGGGGGGGGCAGGGAGGAGTGGGGATGGGAGCACCTGTTGGAAGCGACTGACCGACAAAATGTGGTGTGCTAGCAGTCACCGGGCGGGTCACCCGCCGCCCGCCTGTGATCTAAAGCGGTTCGCCTGTTTTTTTTTATTGTCGGGTCGAGAGACATTAGTCGTGATCCGAGTCGGTACAACCCGTTGTCCAGGCATCGCTCCATACACCTTGTACCTATTGTCGTTGCAGCAGAGGCAAATGTGTTCTAGTAGTTGCGGGGGGGGGGAAATGAAGAGGGGGGTGCAGCTTACGCGCACACACAACACTCACCAATTGTTTACAGAAACGCTTACAAAACGGCTCTGCAACACGCTCCTCCTACGCTCTCCCTACGCTACACTCACACCTTATCTCTCTTCCTCTCCCTCTCTCCCTCTCTCCCTCTCTCTTTCTACCAGCCCAACCTCACAGCCATCTGGAGTGCCTTCTCCTCCAGCGCGGTCTCCCACCTTGCGGCGAGCGGCGTGAACACCAACCCTTCCTTTCCACTTTCCACTCTCCCCTTTGCATGACTGTTCACCTTCATCACCTCCTCCCGGCACTCCACCTGCTCGCAGTACCTCCTCATCATCATCGCCTCACCTTGCCACTCCACAATATGCCCCGCCGTGGCACAGTTTCTCTCTGCATCACACAGCACGCGTGCCAAGCGGTGCTCGGCAAACACGAGCCCCCGCGCGGGTAGATGCGCCAGATGGTGCGCCCCCACGCACGCCGCCTCGGACAGCGGTTCCAGTTCAAACTCGGCCGTTGCCTCTGCAGACGGCTCCAGAGACGGCTCCAGAGGGGCAGCACTCGTCTCCAGAAGATCGCCCTCGAAAGCGGGGGGCGGCGTGAACACGAGCGCAGGTTGGCGCACCACAACCTGGGGAACAGAGAGGGCAACAAGGGAAAGGGAGAGAACGACGAGAAGAAAGAGGGCGTTCATGATGGGGGCAACGATCGGGGGAGGGGAATGAAACAGTCAAGCGAGCACTCGAACAAAATAACCCTCACACCGTAGAACACACTCCCACCCGATAGTCTGTGCAAGGGGAGGCATCTCTTGCAAACACACCTTTCCTCATCGCTTTTATAAGCTTCTCACCTCTCTCCCCATTACCCCGTCTCCCCGCCTCCCCTCTTCTCTTCCTCCTCCTCCCCCACTCGAGCATTCCGTCTTTCAAGGACCAAAGTACACCTACAATTATGTGTCACATTTCCAACGCATTTCTGCACAGCTCTGTTCTCGACGTGGCACTGGGGCCACCCCATTGCCACCAACCCGCGAATATCCTCCCCGCCGCTTTCCCATTGGCACACAAAACTCCGTTCACGGATTGTGCACGCCATCAAAATAGCCGGTTCCCCCCGCCCCGCCCCGCCCCGCCCCACCCCCTCCCCTCCTTCCTCCTCTCCCTCTCTCCCTCTCTCCCTCTCTCCCTCCCTCCCTCTCTCCCTCCCTCTCTCCCTCTCTCCCTCTCTCTCTCCCTCTCTCCCTCT
>JAUKWC010039088.1:0-13494 GCA_032356245.1 Endocladia muricata
GCTCGGCATACGAGTGCGCGCCCGCCATGCGTAGTAGCTCTTGGGGGAGAACTGCAGGACTCGGCAGATCATCGTAACCGGGTAGTAGGCCTTCTACGTATCGACAAATTGCGCTTTCATGTCGATTCCTTGACGAAGAAGGCCGTGGCCTTTACCAAGATATCTCGCTCCATTCGCAGCCGTTTGTTCTCGGCGCGCAGCTGCCGTAGCTCATCGCTCTCGGGTTGGCCCGGTGAGCCGGCCTGCTGCCAATCATCGGCCGCGACCCAGGCCCGAACAGCTGACGGGGTCAGGTCCATGTCTCGGGCAATCTGGGTGACGCTCTGCCCGCTGGTGCGAACCAGCCGGACCACGTCACTCTTGAACTCGGGCTTGAACTCTCGTCGAGCGCGCCGACTCTGCTTCTTCTTCATGATTCACCTCAGGGAGCATTGTCGCTCCAGTAGAAGTGTCTATCAAACCGGGGGAAGTCCAGAGGCGGCGCTCTCGCCGATACGCTCGTAGCCCTCGATCCACCGCTCGCTTTCGCTGAGCGCCGTCGGACGCTTGCCATCCTCGCCCCGAGCGTCGCGGACAGCGGGCCCAATGTCAGCTGTCGAGCAGTCCCAGCGGATCGCGCCCCGGGGTCACAGCGTAGGTGGGATGCAGGAGCAGTCCACACCGCGCTGTGGCTCGTAGTTCAGCGGTCCAAGCCTGTCGATGTCCTTGCCATTGAAGTCGAGCGTGGTGGTGTCTTGCAGACACAGCACAACCGGCTCCTCGGCCATGCGCGCCTGGGTGCTCTGCACGTGCGGCGTCATGATCGACCAGAAATCGACCGCGTCGTTGGAGAACAGCCGGTAGGCGGCGCGGACCTCGGCCCAGCCCGCACAGGCATCGGGGATGCTGGCGCTCGGGTTCTCGGCGAGACGTTCGAGCAGGGAGGCGGCGCGACGGCCAACGCGTTTGTCGCCCAAATCGATGCCTGCGAGTTCGTCGGTTGCCCAGCCCATGTGCCATTGTCTTCAGAGGTCCGACAATGGGGCGTAGCTGATCGTGGTCGGAAAGCAAGCTCACGTGATCACGCGACTTGTGGGTAACGAGGTGGCGTCAAGCCCGTCGAGTGGAGATTGCTGAGCAACCGCACGATCGCGAACTTCGCGGGCGCGGTGCAACTGATCGACTGGTGTCGGGCTACCTGGGAAGTCGAGGTGTTCTTCGACGTGTTGAAGAACGGCTGCAAGGTCGAGACGCTGCAGATCCGCAAGATGCCGCGACTGGAGGTAGCCCTGGCGCTGTTTCTGATCATCGCGTGGCGGATCAATCGACTGATGCGCCTGGGACGCAACTGCCCGGATCTGGACGCGAGCGTTGCCTTCGACCCGGACGAGATCACAGCGGCCTACGCGCTGAACGAGAAGCCCGTGCCGCCGGCAGGCTACCGACCGACGGTGGATGATGAGGTGGTACGGCTGGTGGCGATGGCCGGCGGATTCCTTGCGCGCAGGAGCGACGGCGAGCCGGCCGGGGGCAAAGACTCTGTGGCGCGGTCTGCAGAAAGTCGAGTCATTAGCCGCCGGCATCCGCTACGGTCGCGCGAATCCGGTAGCGGGCTGACTTGTGGGTAACTAGGTGCCCTAAGGTCCCGGTGGGGAAGGTCTAGGGTTTTTCCTGTATCGCCGCAGGCGATCGAGTGGATAGAGTCCGTGGGTAGATTCTCATTCCGGAAACCGCGCCATGAACCTGTCCAACGTATCCGCCCGCCAGGCACTCCAGGATTGGGCATCACGTGCGGAGAGTTCGCGGGAGCCGTCCGCCGAGTAGAGAACCGGTGCCGGAACGGTGCCGTCGAATGCGAAGGGCACGGATCAGATCGACACCGGGCCCAGTCCGTTCCTGCTGGCGCGGGAGCATGCGGCGAGGAACTTCTGGCAGGTCCGGGAGATCGAGAATCTCGAATCGGCCATGGAGGCACTCCAGCAGTTCGCCGGTGAGGAGGTTGAGCTCGACGATCCGACGCTGACCGATGAACACGTCGTTCTTCAAGCTGCGGGCGTCGATATCGCCTACGAGGACATCGATGGCGAGTTGTTCGTCGATGGGCCCTCCGTCTTCGATATCGACCAGAAGCAGGTCGGAGACTGCTACCTGCTGGCAGCGCTGGCCAGTCTGGCCCACACCAATCCTCAAGCCATCCGGGACATGATCACCGACAACGGAAACGGTACGTACACGGTGCACTTCGGTGGCGAGGCGGGCAACGTCACGGTCGACGACGACTTCGCCGTCGACCGCTTCGGCAACACGGTCTACGCCGACACCGGCGATGCGGCCAACCCGGAGTTGTGGGTAGCGGTCATCGAGAAGGCTTACGCGCAAGCCGGTGGCGGGTACGAGCCGATCGAGGGCGGATGGGCCCACGAGGCCATCGCCGATCTCACGGGCCACGACGACTTCACGACGGCTCCGCCATCCGAATTCACCGCACAGGAGATCGCGCAGGCCTTGGCGGAAGGGCGTTCGGTCACGGCGTCATCCCACGCCGGGGACACCGGCGACAAGAAACGTGTGGAGCACGGCGTCGTCTCGAACCACGCCTACGCCATTCTCGACGTTCGCGAGGTCGACGGCGAGACCCAGATTCGTGTCTACAACCCTTGGGGCAATACCGAAGGCGGCAACGACGGCGTGGACGATGGCGCCTTCTGGATGAGCCAGGACGACTTCAATGCCAGCTTCCGGCAGGTCGAGATGATGAACACGCCGTTGCCGGAAGCCGCATGACGGTGGCAATAATTGTCCGAGTGTGCTTGCATGAACGGCCATCGGCCTCCTCCGGCCGGGTGCGCACATCGGTTGGCGACAAGAAAGGGAGATCGATCGGGTGAGGTACTCGGGAAGCAACGTTCTTGCAAGCGCCCTTCTTGTCCTGTCGACTGTCGCCATCGCGGCTTGTTCAAGCAGCAACGACGGTACGTCGGGGGAGCAGATCATGAACAACGGTCAGAATGAAGGGCCGCAGGGCGCGGACGACCTCCTCGCCTCGCTCACCTTCTCCTCCGCGCAGGACGATGCGCGGTACCGCTGCCTTGTCGATCGGTTCGATGCCCAGGCGCAGGCCGAGGGGTTTCGCGAGCAGTCGTCGCTCGATGATGCTGGCGAAGTCCGGAAGAGCTGGTGCGAGGCATCGGGCGACGATGGCAACGAGTGCATGCGCGGGTACATTCGTTTCATGAAGAACCGCGGTAGCAGGGCCAGCGTGGTGTGGGCGTATCGAGAACGGCCGGAGTTGCCGGTGCAACAGTACGGGTATCGCGTTACACGCAACCCGGCGGTGGACTCGACGGCGGCCTGGTCGATCAACCTCGACCGGTCCCGAGGCGCCGACGACGAGTTTCTGGTGATCTTCGTGCCGTTCGACGGCGACGAGGCCGATTTGACGAATGCCGTCTCCGTAGCCGCGGACGCGACGTACGAGATCGATGGACACGGTGTCGACGATGTCGTGGCGATGATCGAACCGCGCGGCACGTCCACCGAGCTTCTGGGGATGCTGATCGAATCGCCCGAACGGTTCGAGCAACTGCTTTCGGGGCGACAGGATGCCCTGCTGGCGGAGTACGAGCGCCTGATCGCGCAACGGACCGATCTGGACGAGACGGCTCGCGCGGCGGTGACCGAGCAGGCGCGCATGGAGATCGGTTCCCAGCGGTCGACGCTTGCCGAGAATGCCGTGGAAATGCACGGTCTGTTGCGCGAGGCGGTGCTAGGCGAGGAGTGCGGCTGAGAACGGTTTGCGGCGCGTCGGCCCCCGGATACTAGGATCTCGCCATGAACAGACATGCCTTTCGAACCGGATTCGATATGCTTCTCCGACATGTCGGAGTTCTCGCCTAGCGGGCCCGAACGAATCCGACGCGTACGCCCCGGTGTATACGGAGGACCGCTCTGGCGATACGGCCGAACGTCGCGATCACGTTGACGACGTGTGTGCTTGCCGCTTCGCTCGGAGCCTGCTCGAGCGAACGCCTCACCGGTTGAGGCGATACCGCTCCACCCGATTCGGAAAGCACGACGATCGATGCGCTGAACGGTTCCTTGACCGGCGTGTTGCTGGTTCGGGATCGAAGCATGGAGCAAGGAAGCGAGATGCTGGGCATCGACATCGCTTCGGGCGAGGCACGTACCGTATTGCCTGAAAGCTGGCACGGACTTGCCGAAGATCAATTCCAGGTGGTCAGGGCAGTGGCCAGCTCCAACCTGCTGTCGAGCGTCGTCGGCTCCTCCACCAATCTGGTGTCCGAGCTTCGCGGCGGGGTACGGAACGGCGGTGCGTCGTTCGCATCTGCCTTGCCTTCCGATCCCGATGACAATCCGTGGACGCAGGGGTTGTCACCCGTTGGCATCCATTGGCTGTTCATGGTTGCCCGGGAGGGATTCGTGGTGCGCGACACCGGCGGCATGGTCATTGCCGATGTCTCGTTCGAGCGCTTCGATACGCCTTCGGATCGAGGCGTGCCGCAGTGGCTCGACGACACCCGCGTCGTCTGGCTGAATGCGCGCACCCATCGTGTGGTCGTGGCTTCGGTATTCGACGGCGAACCGCCTCGCACACTGTCATCCGGACTCGGACCGAAGGAGCGCCTCGTGGCGACCCTGCCGCTCGCGACTCGTGGCGTTACCGGTTAATGTCGACACACGGCACACCCTGGAGAACGCCGAGATCTTTTCGCAGGACGTGCAGGTATTGCGACGGCGGAAGTACGAGCTGGCACCGAGCGAGCCTTCTGCAGAACCGCGCGGCGTGGACGGAACGACCGAGCGGTTCGACTACTACTCGGTGGTCTGGCAGCCCGTGCAGTGAAGAGCCTGGTAGGCGTCCCTTCCTCGAACGGCGTGCCTTCGTACCGGTATTCGCCGCCCGGAACCGGTCCGGTGGACGTGCTCGACACAGGCGTCTTCTACAGCAACGCAAGCGTGACCACCCCGGCCTCGTTTGCCCGGTCCTCGCGCACCAGTCCCGCTCGCTGGTCCTCCAGCGCCTGACGCTCGAGGATCTCCAGCGCGGTCGATTCGAGCGCAGTGTCCAGCCGGTCGGTGGCGGCGCTCTGGAACTGGTCCAGCATTCGGGCGGTCCGCGAACCGAACGAGCCGTCGATCTCGCCCGGGCTCAGCCCGTGGATCTGCCGACGCCGCCACCTCAGTCCAACCGCAACGACATCGCGAACTCCCGGATCCCGCCCACCCCCTGCGGTGCAAGCTTCCAGCGGGTCTTGTCTTCGTACTCGAAGTCCAGGATCAGCTGCTCGTCACCCCGGCGCATGCGCACCAGCATCACCAGCCAGTTCGCCCCCGCCTCGGCCATGGCCTCGTGAAGCACCTGGAACTTGTGGCGCACATCCAGATCGTAGGGCGTTATCGCCTCCCAGTCGTCACCGTCGTAGTAGCGGTAGCCGCTGCGCGAAGTTCCCTGTTCTCTGACGATTAACGAGAACGAGTCCCAAGGCACCGAACTCATCTCGGAGTCGGCCACGATGGATCGGCCTAGATCGTCAATCAATGCATCGATTCGTTCGTTCATGTGCCTGCCCTATCGTCCATTTGCCGCGTTGATCTTTGCTTGCATGTCCGTCAATTTCACCCGTTCGTCGAACACCTGACCGGAGCGGTTCGCGAACGATTTGTCATTCTTGTGAACAAGCTTCCCGCTCGCCGGATCGACCACCTTCCAGTCCAACCTGAACCCGTCCGGCCGCCCATCCGTGTAACCGGTCACCCGCACCTCGAAGCGTACCTGCATCCCGTGGCCGATCCAGTCGGCCATCTCGTTCTCGATCGCCTTGTACGCCCCCTGGTTCAGGTTCGGCCCCGGCATGTCGCCACGCAGCGCCCCGTTCTGGCGCACGATGTTGAACCGGCCGCTGTCCGCGCCCAGGAACTGGTGGCCGATCAGGTGCCCGCCGACATCCCCCGCCACCGCGCTCTCGTTGCCGATCGTGGTGGCAAGGCCGTTCTCGGCACCGCTTCTGGGGTGCGTGGAGCCCGGGAACGTCTGCTCCAACGTTGCCACCGCCCGCGTGGGGCGCCCCTGATCGTCGAATTCCCAGGTGACGCTGTTGGCGCCGTAGCCACGGGTCAGCGGCGAGCGGGCCCGCGCCACCGTATCGCCTTGCGAGCGGATCAGATCATCGATCTTCTGCTGGATCTCGTCGAGCTTGTTGCGTGCCGCGGTCCCGCCCGGAATCGCCGCGATCGCCCGGTTCTGCAAGTCGGCGATGCGCTCGGAAACGAACTCCAGCGCCGGCTTGACCCGTTGGTAGAAGGCAGGATTGAGCGCTGCCGCGTCGACGGTGCGCGAAATCGACTGAGCCCAGCTGCCCAGCTTGCCGAGCTTGGCCATGTCGCCGAAGTACGGTAGCGACGACACACCCGAGATGGCGGCATCGAACACGTTGCCGCGCAGCAGCGAGACGAAGCCGTTGACCAGATCGACCGTGGGCGTGGGATCCACGATACCGATCAGGTCGAGTCCGAACTGCCCGATGTCCAGCAACAAGCCTCGTTCCCGGGGCGTCAGACCCGTGTCCGGGACGGCAGTCTCCAGGATGTCGCGGCGTGCAAGCGTGCCGAACCGGGCGGCCGTCGCGTCGTCGGCATGCGTGCGTACCGCCTGGATGACAGCGATCTGCGCATCCGGCGGCGCTCTCATGAACAGCTGCCGCAGCTCCAGGTCGGTCATGTGCTTGGAGGCGGAGGTCACGAACGTGCGCAGGTGCGCCTCGTCCAGTTCCCCCAACGCCGCGCCGAGCGTCTTCAAGCTGTCCTCGCCCAGTTCCTTGAGGCCCGCCCGCGCCTCGGCCCGACTCGCCGCAGAGCCCATGAAGTCCACGATCGTCTCCAGCTTCTGCGCTCGCCCACCGGCACGACGAATCAGACCGAGACTGCCGATCTCGATGAACTCGCCCTCGGACGGCTCCTCGAGCGTGCGCACCGCATCGATGAACTCCTCGGCGCTGGGTGGTGCGAGTAGCGCCGCGACGATCTCGTCCATCGCGGAGGCGTCGAGCGGACGCTCCAGCAAGGCGCCGGTCAGCCTGTCCACCTTGCCCATCGCTTTTTCGACGACCAGATCCGCCCGCAGGTCGATCAAGGGCGCACGACGGTGTTCGGGCGCATCGCGCAGACGATCGATACCTTCGCTGAGCAGATCGAGCTGCGTGTCCTGGAATGCCTGCACCGCCTCGCGCGTATCGACGCCGAACGCCCCGTCCACGTCCGCCGCACCGACGTCGAAGCCCAGGTCCACCAATCGCTGCTGTAGCGCACCGACCGCTTCGGCCGAGCTGCCGGTATCCATTCCGATCGGTGTGCCACCGTATCGGTACTCGCCGCCCGGAATCGGTCCGGTGGACGTATCTCCTACCGCCGCCTCGGCCAGCAACGCCAACGTGACCGCCCCGGCCTCGTTCGCCAAGTCCTCGCGCACCAGCCCCGCTCGCTGATCCTCCAGCGCCTGACGCTCGTGGATCTCCAGCGCGGTCGATGCGAGCGCGCTGTCCAGCCGGTCGGTGGCGACTGCCTGGAACCTGCCCAGCATCACGGCGGTCCGCGGACCGAACGAGCCATCGATCTCGCCCGGGCTCAGCCCGTGGACCTGCAGGCGCCGCTGCAACGCCTCCACCCGTTCGCCCTGCATGCCCTCGCGAAGCGGTCCGACGTTGCTGTCCGTCGGTGCCGCGAACGGATCGATCCGCTCCAGCGTGCTGCTCAGAGTGGTGACCGTGGTCGAGGTGAGCGGGTCCGCCAGCAGGGCCGCGGTCCAGGCGCCGAGCCTGCCGCCGGCGGCTTCCGCGGCCAGCCCGGCGCGAGCTCGGGCGACGGTATCGGCCTGGCGACTGCCCGGCGAGTGCGCAGCGAAGGCGTGCGTCAATGTCTCCAGATGCGCCAGCTGGTCCCGAGCGAAGGCTGCAACCGCTCGGGCACTCGCGCCATCGTAGCCGGTATCCGGGGCATCCTGCCCCGAGGTGGGGTCGTAGCCCAGGCGCGCCAGCTGCGTCTCGACGGCACGGACCTCGGCGCCGCTGCCCGGCCCGTCGAAACGCGCTCCGGCGATGACCGGCGAGCCGTTCGACAGCCCGTCCACGCCCGCCGTCGGCCGACCGCCGGCGTCCAGCGTCTCGCGCAGCACCGCGCGCAGCTCCGATGGACCGGCCGCGTCGAGCGTCCCGCCGCCCCCGATGCCCTCATCCGTCGTTGCCCAAACGTCGTCGTTCCGCAGTACCGCTACCGCCTCGTCCACCCCGGCCTCGGCGGCCAGCCTGACCAGATCCCGGGCAACGACATCGAGGTTGCCACCGCTGCTCTCGTAGCTCTCGCCGAACTGGCGGATCATGTCGGCCAGGAAGCCGTCCGCACCGCCGAGGTTGTCGGGCAGCGCGCCGGCGCCGAGCTCGACCAGCCCGTTCATGAAGTGCCCGTAAACACCGACCGCGATCGCCGCTGGATCGCCGTTGGCGGCCACCATGATGTCGGTGAACTTGCCGAGTACCGTGCCCAGGAACGTGTCGTCACGATCGAGGCGCGAATCGATGTCCGCCCCGACGCGTTGACCGGCCACGTGCCCCGCCAGGGACAGTGCGAAGCCCTGCAGGTTCTCCTCCAGCGTGGCCGGATCGAACGCTCCCTGGGCGATCAGGCGCGTCATGCCACCGATCAGCAGCGCCTTGAAGTTCTCCTCGCCGCCGAGCATGGTCGTGACGTCGGCGCCGAGATCGCCGGCCAGGCCCTGCACGAAGCCCGGCTGGCTCAACAGCCGCCTGACCGCGTTCAGGTCGCCACCGGATTCGATATAAGTGGTGATCAGGCTCTCCGTCGCGTTCGACAGGAAGCGGTACTCCTCGCCGACGGTGCCGGTGAACCACGTGCGGATCTGTCCGCTGGCGAACTTGCTGATGAACGAGAGCGCATCCTCGGAAACGAGATCGATGTCACCACGGTTGGCGATGGCCGATGCCGTGACCTGACCGACGAAGCCGGCGACGAATTCGCCCATGTTCGCCCGCAAATAGACCGTGGCACTCGCACCGATGCTGTCGCCGAGCGCTGCCAGCACGCCGTCGACGAAGTCGTCGCCGGAAAGCTCGGCTTCCGTGCCGCGTATGATCGCGTTGGCCACGACGCGCGACGTGCCGCTCAGCGTCGTCACGTACTCGCTGAGCCCTCCGCTCAACGCGCCGATGGCTCCCGCCTCTATGGCGGCATCCAGATCGCCGCGCGTCAGGATCAGCGTCGAGGTGAAGGCGCTGACCGCGGCGCCACCCGCCGCCGCAAGGGCCAGCTGGGCGGTCGTCAGCGGCACGGCCACAGTTACGCCGGCGGCGACCGTGACGGTGCCGGCGCTCATCATGCTGCCCAGCCAGGACGTGGCCGCCCCACCGGTGACATAGGCGAAACCGACCGCGATGACCGTCAGCACCAGATCGTCGACGCCGAACTTGTTCTTGTCCTCTATGCGGGCGCGGGCAATCGAATGGACCGCGTCGGCGAGAAACCGCTCGGCGGGTGCCCAACGCGTCTCGTCGAGTCCGAGGTAGTCGATTCGCTGCTCGCGCGTCGAGCCCAGCCACGCGTTGGCGAAGGCGAACTGCTGCCGGGTCATGCCACCCAGAGGCCCGAGGTCACGGGTGTAGGCGCTGTCGTCCTGGCGCGGGCGCACTGTCTCGCTCTTCCGCCATCCCAGCTGACCAATGTTGTCCGCGTGCACCCAGCGGAACAGCTCCAGCATTTCCCGGTTCGAGACCACGTCCGGGGCGCCGTACAGCAGGTGGCCGGCGACATCCAGATTGACCTGCGCCAAGTGCTCGAAGGCGGTCTCGGTGTCGGCCGTCGGGGCACGCGCGGCGAGATCCTGCAGCGAATCGCCGAGCGTGGGCATGCCCGGGGGCAGCGTTTCGACTCGCAGGATCGGGTCGGACAACGCGATCAGCCGATCGACACGAGCGTCGTGCTCGATGGTACGGCCCGGAAAGCGATCGATCTGGGTCAGGTCGGCGGTGGAGGCGCGGTTCAGCAGCCTGGATTCCATGCCGTTGCCCAGACGCTCCTGCAACGCTGCCGGCAGACGTTCGAGCGTGCTTCGGTAGCGCCAGTAGGTGAAGTCGTTGCGGTTGCTGTCCGCCTGCATCGGGTTCTTGTCGCGAAGCTCGGCAGGCAACGTCCCGATCGAATAGGTCATGAGGATGTTGCCGTTGGCACCGGTCGGCAGCAACGGTTCGAGACCTGCCTCGATCAGTCGGCGGTTGAGGCGGTTCATCGCGACCGACAGCGGTTCCTCGACAGGATCTCCGGTGGCCAGTGCATCGTTCAGGCGACCGAGTGCGACGAGGTCGTCGACGAGCGCCTTGGCAAGTGCCGGTGAAGCATCCGGCGCCATTGCCTCGACGACGGCGACGAACAGACCCCGTTCGCTGCGCACATCGTCGGCCTCCAGCACTTCGCCGCTGTTCACATCGTGGGCCTGCACGATGTGCGTCGGACCGAACGGGTGAGGTTCCGTGACTTCCAGCAGCCCGTCGGCAGGGGTGAAGACGGCACTCGCGGGTTTGCTTATCAACCCCATGTAGATCCCGGTCAGCCGGTAGGTACCGCCCTCCTCGACCAGCCGAAGCCCCGAACTCGCCGTTCCGGGCTCGCTGAAATCCATCTGCTCGCCCTCGCCCATGCGACGGATGACCGCTCCGTCCACCACGAGATGAGCTTGCTCGCCGATGAACAGGACATCCTTGCCGGTTCCCGTGACGCACAGGAAGTTCCTGTTGCCGGCATCCGCCCCGGTCGGCACGTGCAGATCGATCGAGCCGATGGAGAGCTTCGGCTGTGTGTCGACCAGCGTGCCCAGGATGGCGTCCGCGACCAGGTTCGAGGTGACCACGGCACCGACGGGGCCGTTGCCGAACGGACCGCCGCCGGACCCGAGTGCCGAGTCGCCTCGGGAGTACTCGACGGCACGCGGCCGCCCGTCGATCCGCAACGTGCCCGCGTCATCCTCGGCCCGCAGGGAATCGAACAGGCTCGGCCCGATCGAGTCCTGCCCGCCGAGCCAGGCACGGGCGAAGATCTCGCCTTCGTCCCCGACGGCGTCCTCGCCCCCGATCAGCGCGTCGATGTGATGCCCCATCTCCTCGGCGAACACCGCCTCGAGCGTTGCCGGCACCTCCAGCAAGCGTTCGTCGAGGTAGAGGGTGCCCCCTTCCTCATCCGCATACGCACCGCGAACGTCCGCGCCCAACGCCCCCGCTTCCAGGACCCTTACCGTTGCCGGCATCGGTACGCGGTCGTCGAGCACCGCGTCGATGAGGCCATCGACTCCGTCGCGCGGCGCGCCGCGGCCGAGCGCGAGTTCGACGGCATCGCGGAACGCCATCGGGTCGCGCCGTACCCGGTTCGCGAAGTCCTGCTCCAGCCGTTCGATGCGTGCGATCAGCACAGGATCGCCGGCAGGCACGATCACCGGACGCCCGGCGGCAGACGATGCAGGCCGGCCCGACAGGGTGGCGCCGGGCCGCACGCCACTCGTGAGTGTGGTCATTCGATGTTGCATGCAGGTTCCTTCCTCACGTCGACGTGCGAAGTGAATACCCTGCTTGCGGATATCCTCCCGCCGCGATGCTAGTCCGCACACCGCCAAGCCGGATAGAGGGAAAACCCTAGACTTCGCCTCGAAAGGCGCGACGGCGTCCCGTGCAGCACGTGACGCGAGATGACTCACGTCATCGCAGACGTGCGTTCCGGGCGGTCGAACCCGGGAGCACCCGGCTTCGCCGCCCCGACAACGGCACGGGCTCGGGCTCGAACCGACGGTTCATCCACAGGTACTGCTCGGGTGCCTCGCGCACGTGTGCCTCGAACCGGTCGTTCAGGCGCTGCGTGATGTCGGACACGCGCGCACCCGGCACGAGGGGGACCTCGAAGCGCGGTCGATAGTTCAGCCCGTCGCGACGCGGCACGTACGGCACCAGCGCGGCACCGGTGAGCTTCGCCAGCAGCGCCGGACTGCCGCTCGACATCGCGACCTGCCCTAAGTAGCGCGACGGAATACCGCAGCGCACCCTTGGCACGCGCACGTCGGCGGCGCAACCAACCGGATCGGCCGGTATCCGGCGTGCTGCCCGATACCGCGGTCACGGGCCAGCGCGCATTGCTCACGGACGCCGCCGTGCCCTGGAACAGGAAGCGTTCCGGCGCAGGCGGCAGAGCGGCAAGCGTTCGCAGCGCCTCCAGCGCGCAATGGCCCGCGTGCTCGAAACTGGCTCGCACGAGCTCGCAGCGCTCGGCGCTGTCCAGGTCCGGAAACACGCGCGCGACGTTGGCCACGGCAATACGTCGACGGTGCGTGGCATGGCGATGCAACGCGGCGCCGAGCATGCGGCCCAGCTCGGGTTTCACCGTGCAACCACCCCGGAGCCTTCGCACCCGATCACGGGTTCCGCGAGGCCCGACGACCCGTCAGCCGAGCGCCGTGCGACGCTTGAGCACCACACCGCGCCGCGGCATGACGTCATCGCAGTGCTCCGGCGCCCGGCAGCCTTCCTCCTGCACCTGGGTGTGATCGACGCCGGCATAGATCAGCCCCTCCTTGACGCGGTTAACGCGGCACATGGCCAGCACCGCGTTGCCCTGCTCGATGGCGGAACGGCCATGACTGCAACGTGCCGTGGATGTTGCGCTTCCCCGCGCACCGACACGCCGCTGGTCGGAAACACGGTCCGCTCGCCCAGCGAGGAGTCGCGCGAGACGGTGTGGAGGTCGTCAGCGGGCTGGCCGAAGGGGTCGATACGATTGCCCACACCACCGTGATAGAGCGCGGCGGGCGGACCGTGGCCGTGCTTCCCTGCCCGCTCGACGACGTGTAACCGCGCCCCAATGTGCCCCTGTTCGAGCGCATCGTGCACGGAGGGCGCCTGGCGGTGCCGCAGTTCCCGAGCGGCACCCGCGTGCATCGCGGTACCTTTCCGCAGCGCAACCGCACAATGGCACTGCTCACCGACGCCACGACCATCGTCGAGGCCGGAGAAACCAGCGGCACACGGCATCAGGGCTGGGAGGCAATCCGGCTGGGCCGCCCGCTGTTCCTGTTGCAGAGCGTGCTCGCATCGAGCGCCGCGGACCGGGCGCAGGAGATGATCGGCTACGGGGCCCTGGCGCTCACGCGCGAGGTGCTGGACGACGTGCTGCACGACCTGCCGCGCGTCGGCGCGGTCCATGCCTTTGCCTTCTGACTTCGCACCGCTGCCCTACCGCGTCCACTTCGCCTACAACACCGACGATACGGGTGGGCCAGCAGAGCGCGGGCGAGCGGTCCGAAACTGGATGAAACGCGGTCGACGGCCCGACATCGTGGTGCAGCGGATGCAGCGATTCCCCGCGAGTGAGTGCCGTTGCTGCATTGTCTAATCCTGTTTGTAGCGGACGCGCTTTTCCCCGGCCGTTCCCGGTCGATTTTCTGCGTGGGCGATC
>JAUKWC010039099.1:0-13494 GCA_032356245.1 Endocladia muricata
AAAATTGTCTAATTTTCCGCTTGGCATTGTCCAGCGTAGCTTCGCATCAACCTCGCTGCGCTGCGTATCTTGAATTGGCATTCTGCCATTGTCACCAAATAACCAAAGTACTAAATTTGTGCGCTCACCACTGGTAATAGGCTGAGCCGCATGCACCACATTGCCTCGGTGGATCATGGCACTGCCTGAGGTAAATGCCAGTGGGATCATTTTCCCTGCACTTGGGTCGTAAAAGTCCACCGTTGAACCAGTAAAAGGTTCGTCCGGCAGATTGATATTAATGTTCAACGTGACCGCTGAGGCATCAGTATGAGGACGAATCGATGTATCTGTGTTTGGCTTATAATGAATCGAAAAACCAAAAGTTTGCGTATCGTAGCCCATAATTTCAGGGAACAATAAGCGCGCTATCGGGCGCATATAGGTATTAAGTATTTCATAATTCTATTTGTTATTATTATTCTCAATTCTCTCTATAAGCTCTATAGCTTCTTGTCTCTTTCAAGTTCATCTTGCACAACTATGTATCTCATTGTGACATTTTCTACAAGTTAGGATTCCCTGATTCATGTTATTTCTATCAGTTCCATAGTTAGTTTCTTGTCAGAAGAATACATGGTGACATTCTGACCCTTGGTTTCAGCAAAATATACAATATCTATCTCGCTCTACTATTTGTTTTTTAGTCTTTGTTGTGAACTTTGCTTTACTGGGCATTATCTAAAATAGTTAAATTCTATTTTATCTTCATTACTCCAAAGTTTATCTGCTCGTATGCTATGTATATGAGAATCGTTATAATCGGTGTTATAAAACAAAGTATCAGTTACAGCCTTATATAAATTATCAATATCAGGAGTCTGTTTATGAGGATTCATGTATTCAGACTCTTTTTTCTTCTTACTCCAACTATCAGGCATTTTAAAATAAAAGTTTATCTCTACTTCTCACTCTATACGCCCATTTATTATCTCTTCTTTGTGTTGTACTAATAATCTCAGAATATTCATATTATTGTGATAATCAGTAGCTCTTTTTGTATGACTTCATTTTCTTGTTGTTCTCACAGCAGGAAATGGTCTCATTTTTAGCTGTTCTAATATTTTCATGCTTCCTTATCAAGAAATAAAGTAATATTTTTGTTCTTATGGCTGTAGTTGCACATTAAATCCTTAAATTTTCTTTTATTCATAATTATTCAACGATTATGTAAACTTTTTTGTATTTAAAGTCTCACAAATAAACTTTTTCTTTAAAAAGAGAGGCTTCTTGTATAACCTCTCATAAATTTTCAATTTCGTCATTCATTTCATCGTAACTATATCATGTATATATCTGTCTCATTATGATTCTTTATATAATATTTTATTCTCTAGCTCATATTTAAGCATTTTATATAGTTGCTCGTCTAGTTTTGAAACCTCTATATATAGAACTCATACATTTTCACCTAATATATTTTTGTAATCATTTCTATACTTATAGAGATTCTTCTTTAGTGCCTGCTTTAGTAATTTCTTAGTAATATCTCTAATTTCTTCTTTCTCATAGGATAATTGGGACATTCTTCATATTGATGGAAGAACACTGTTGTATCATTTTTTAACGTCTTTTAATACATCTTTATGTAATGTACACATAGGTGCGACTTTCTTTTTACTCATAAAATTTGTGCTTATTTATAAATTCAATTAACTCTTGCTCTTTTAAATAGAACTCAGTTCATGCTTCGTATTCAAAAAGTGTGTGTCATACTTGCTCACTACAATAATAAGGTATAACGTAGGTATATAATCAGTAACTGTCTATGTATATCGTGTCATTAGTTGCTTTTTCTAGTAGGTTCATTTTGCATTTTTTAATAAATATGACACACTTGCATGACTTTCTAGTCATAGTATGAAAGCAATTCTTTCTAGGGTATATCACTTATCTTTAAACACTCTACATATCTCTCTTCTCGCTGGCATTATTTCTTTTTTCCTTACTAGAGATAGTAAATCAGCATAAGATACTCCATGATTTTCACATATCTTCACCATAATATCTTTCTCGTTATCGGTTCTTCATCGTAAAGACTGTCTTTTGTTACTTATCATCTGTCTATACATAGCTTTTTTTACCCTCAACTGTTGTTGCTCATTATCAATTTCTTTAATACGTTCTTTAATTGCCTCATCCATGATTCTTGTTTTGTTATTACTCAGTTACGAGCTATTAAAATTTTTATCTCATTCATAGTGCTTTCTTTAATATATCTAAAGGATTAAAACTCTTATGTTTCGTAGGTTCGTAGCATAATTTATACCAAGACTTCTTTACCTTATTTATCCCCTCTCCTATCATTTCAGTTTTATTCCATATCCTGTATCCCTTTTTTCTAAGTCCGTATATTCTTGCGTTATACTGGCAAATTCTAGGGCTTAATCGTGCTATTTCATTTACTCCTACCCATTCTTCAGTTTTGAGTAGTTTTACTATTCTCTGCTCTTGGCTGAGATTCTCTTCGTATGTTGTTCACATAGTTTTATTTTTATTTACTAAAAAAACAGCCAATATTATTTGACTCTTGTAATTATCTATCTATTACTTTACAAGTAATTAAGATAGCGTATCGTATAGACTATTTCTTTTGTTTGTAAAAAAAATCTGTTGGAAGTGGGTAAGATATATTAAATTCTCTCATTAAGTATTTTTCAATATTATTTATATACTCGGAAAATTCTTTCTTATTCAATTCGGCTGTAGATTTTCTTTTCACAATTCTTCTTCATGTAAGAGGGTTTGTCTCATAACTTCATTTAATGAGTTTGTCTCTTAGTCACTCATGTAGTTCATCTATATCTATGTAGATACCTTGCTCATCAAAACAAGCCACTATATCTCATAGCCATTGCCAGTACATTCTGTTTTGTCTTCAAGATCGTGTTTCTCTAATTTCTTTAATAGAAAAAATAGCCTCTATCTCAAAGCTATTTATAAATTGTTGTATTTGTGTTTTATTTCCCGTAGTTTGTATTTGTTTTTGGGTCATAGGCATATTTATTTAGTAGTTATTGTTTTCCTCATCTCAGTTACATAATTACATCATATATCCTTATGTAACTCATTAAATCTTGCTCAGCTTTTGCCTGTTAAGTCTCACTCTCTATATTCCTTAAAAGCTACTGAACACCTATCTATTTCTTGGTATACTACTTTTATAGAAGGGTTGTAGAGTATATAGATTATGAGAGCTGTGAGGAGAGCTATAATTAGGCTCTTCATAGTTTCTGTAATAATTCTAAAAGGTCTTTTTCTTTGGTGGTAGAAAATAGGTGGAGTGGTTTATTTGGAAATTTATATACTTTTTCTTTTTTTAGAAAGAATATTAATAATTGTAGCCCCTTTTCTACCTCTCATGGATATAATCATATATCAAATACATATCATTTACTATGTATATACTTCAATACTGCTGTTATGTCGTAGTGTCATATGATAGTGTATGTATTTGAAACCGTTACATCATCTAGATTTTGATTTAATCATCTAAAATAAGTTTTGTCATTTACAAAATCAAGGCATATAAATTTATAGAAGGTTCATTTAACTGTCTCCAATATACACCCCTCACTCAATGTCTTATCCATATAAGGCTCTATAATCTCTATTATTTGTTTTCTAGTATCTGTTATCATATATGACTCATATTTAATGTATTAATCTCTAATGGTCTTTCTTTAGTAAATCTAATGTTTACTTGGTGGATTCATTTCGGGGTTATGTTGTGTATTTTTATTTTTTTCATATTAATAACTACTATTCAAATAAAATCTATTTACTCTTTGTACCCACCCAGTCTTTACAGCTCAGTTACCTAGTACATACCATTTAGATATACAGGCAGGTGTAGAGCAATTTTTATCTATGTATCACATCTTTAGGCTATTTGCTTTACTATTCCAATAATCCTCAATGCTTTTAAAGCGATAAAGCCAACAATTTCAGCCATTCGGTATAGCTTGGTCTTTTATAGTCTCTCCAGTATCAAGCTTTCTAGCTTTTACTCCTCAAAGATTATTCCAAGAACTATCACAAGTCCCAGCATAGTTAGCTCAAATATGTGATTCGCTATAAGCTATTCATAACATCATGTAGAAATCTACTCCTTTATCTTCGCTTATTTTTTGAAGATTCTCTACAAGTTCTTTATTGTTACAAAGAGGACTTACGTTTCAATTAAGCTTTCAGTACTTACATATTTGATTATTCAGCTTATCGTAAGTAATTTCGTTTACATCTTCTACAACTTGTAAACTAGATTCCCCTTTTTGTTTACATTCCTCACTCATATCACACTCTAATTTTCTCCTCGTCTGATTCTCGTTCTCTAGTCTTTCTCTTGTTTCTTCAAGAGATTCTATAGTTCATTCTATCTTTGTGATAGTTTCTCTGTTCTCTACTCTAATCTTTTTGCTTTTCTCTATTTCACTATCAGAAAGTGCATATACTGCTCCTCCTATCAAAAAAAGCCCCATAAGGAGCAAAATTATTTTTTTCATGTGTTTTGTTTTAATTTTTAATATATTCCCACCTAAATCATCATGCTGTTTCTCTATTTCATTTACAGCAACTGATTATATTTCAATTATTTATTGATAGTTTTTTACTTACTTCTGATGAAGAAGTCCATTTCTCTATATTTTTACCATGTAAATCTAGTTGTAGAACTTTGTTAATTTTTCTTTTCTGTCACATAAAGCACTCTTTTATTGACCATCACATATTTATTCTATTCTGTACTAGACTTCTATGTACTCATAAATATTCACACCATTGTGAAAGAGTTTTACTCTTTCAATCAAAGTAAATAACATTATTATTACTCTGATTATTTGCCTGTTGCTTATGTGTAGCCCACCTAACATTTCAAGCTTCATAGTTTCAGTTATTATCTATTCTGTCGATAGAGTGATTTTTACTAGGAGCATATCCTAATTCATTAAAAAAATCTTCAAAATCTATAAAATTGAATTTAATACCTCTTCATCAATATCTATTATAATTACTTATATTTTTATTGTTACATCTTGCCTTGCTTGATAGATATGCTCTATACTCCTTAGTATTAGACATTCAATGCTTAGTACATTTCTCTATCATCCTACTAATAGATCAACATCAACAACTATGAGTTTTTCATCTAGTTAAGCTTCCTCGATATATTACTTTATAAGACCCACAATCACATAAGCAATACCAGTATTGTACATTACTCCTTTTTCCAACGTATCATAATACCTTCAATTTTCAATATCTATTTCAAGATATATCTGAAAATCTCTTACTTTTTGGGTGTTCTTCAAATTCCATAATTTTCTATTTAATAATATAAGAAGCAGGGTAAGTATCCTGCCATGTGGTTTTCTATTTTTTAATTTTTAAATTCTCAACAGATACATCAAATTTCTCTGCTATCTGTTCTAGTGTAACTTCCATGTTATCATTCACAGGTGCCTTATCTTCCTCTTGTGCTGTAATTTCATAATCTCATAGAACATATTGTGCTTTCCAGTAATCAGTTCACATCTTATCTTCTATGCGAGTTATTTTTTCAGAATCATCTCATCAAATAAACCATCCTTTAATATAATTAAATGCTCCAGATACCCTAGCATTTCCAGATACCCAAGCATCTCCAGATACCCAAGCATTTCCATATACCCAAGCATCTCCAGATACCCTAGCATTTCCAGATACCCTAGCATTTCCATATACCCAAGCATTTCCAGATACCCTAATATTATCTTCCTTCTCTACATATCCTCATAACTCATCTTTATGTACATCTCAAAAAGACTTTAATGCCTTAATCTGAAATAGCTTCTTTCATAGAAAATCTATTGATACATCTGTTAATATAAATTTATCGTTCATCTTAATATTTTGGTTTATAATCTAAATTCTTCATTCATACCCAAACACTAGAACAGAGTTCAACTCGAAATTCTGTTTTCTGTTGGTATACTAGATTCTCACAATGATTCTTCAACATTGTTTCAGCTTCTCATGTAGATAGTGAGGTTACCTCTACTATCATTAATGTAATTTTTGTGAATAGTGTCATGTGTTTTTATTTTAATTTTATTTTATCTCATTTAATTATTTTCAATTCATCTTGAGTCAATGCATTTGCTTTAGTTAGAAAGTTAGTTGCTATTTTTTCATCCTTATCAGCAAGAACTAAGTATTCAGAATAATCATTTTGAAGCTTATGAAGTGTTGCATATTTTTTTCTTACTTCAAATACTCTATCCCAAACTTCATTTACCAGCCATTCAATATCCTCAATATATTTTTCGTACTTTTCGGTATATGAGTCATAGTTTTTCTTCTTTTCTTCATTTCTTTTTTCTATCTGTTTTGCAACTTCTGATATTTTAGGAGAATATGATTCTTCTGTTATAATTCAGAATGAAACATCTCTTTTGTCGTAAGAACTCATAGTTGCTATTTTTTGTGGTTCTTTATGACTCCAGTTAGAAAAGTAATCATCTCAATTAATAAAATCTTCTAGATATTTATTTATATCTTGAGCCTTATGCGCATCAAGAAAGCTAAATCAAGATAAATGGTTTACTGAATACATTTTTCTATCTGTTTCAGGTAAATCTTCATAAGTAGGAATTTCAGGTCTTTCAATAAGAGCTATTCCCTCTTCTGCTTTTCTATATTTTAATATTTTTTCAACTTGTGTATCTTCAAGTGCTAGTATTTCTAGCTCATTCATTTGTTGTAAAGTTTTCATAAGTTTATTATAAATTATCAAGTATTTGTTGTGTCCCTATCACTATAAGTACTGCTTGTCTACTAGAGTGTTTCTGCTTTGATTTTCAAAAGCTTACTCCATCTTCTCTAAATTTTATTAGTGTCATGTTTGTATTTTTATTTTTATAAAAGAGGGCTTTTATCCCTCTCTATTTCACTACAGTCTTCACATATTCAATGTGATACTTCTCAGTCTCATTCTTGTATAGTCTTGTTACACCATGCACATATAGTTAATGTCATGTTATGATAGATCTCAGAACTCTGATTTTTCTGCAAATGGATCATCTCAAGTAAATAGAGCTTCAAGGTTAATAGTTTCTCTCAAATAAGCTTCTTGTATTGTCTTATCTAGTTCTTTTACTGGTCAAGGGAGAACTGTATAAGTAGTTTCAAGTGCTTCTCATTCTCTATTTATTTTTAAATCAAAGTTTTTAGGGTCTCCATAATCCTCATCTTTATAAAGAGCAAATATTGCGTTCTTTATTCCAGCTTGAGTTACGTTACAAACTTCGATTGATTCAGATGAATAATTGTATACCACAAATGACCAAAACTCTTTTACTTTAGAAGTAGATTTAATATTTGGTGTCTCTGTTGGTCTTTCCTTACTTCTTACTGGTTTGTTATCATTAGTAAAGTATTCATACCCCTGTATACTATTAGATAGTATTCTGAGCTTAGTTTGTCCTTGCTCGAATTTTGTATATTTACTAGAGCTTTTAGGTGGTGTGTAATCGTTTGGTAAAAATGTCATAATGTTTTTATAAATAAATAATTGTATATATTGTGGTCTTTACATATAATTAATGCAAAGACCTTGTCGTAAGGTCTTTTTCTTATTGTCTTTCAGCAATCCATTCATCTTCAGCTTTCTCTCTTTCAGGAGTCTTCTCAGCAAAACCTCAAAATGTGTAATCCGTATCTAAGTGGTTATATCTCACTAGATTCGTTTTAGGTGATTTGTTGTCTTCTTTCTTAAAAGGTACTGGATTGTATTGTTTCTTAGGAAAAGGAGTCTGTAACTCTTTAAGGAGTCATTTTTCTTTCCACTCAATTTCCATAGCTATAAGTTGGTCGTTCTCATTTCAGTAATTAGAACCCCATAGGTTATGGTATTTGGCTCTTGCTTCGTTTATATTCATGTTCTTATAGTTAATTTAGATAATATATTCTCAAGTTCTAAAACAGGCTTTTGATTATCCATCATTTCTATCTGTACTCCTTGTAAGTGGTATACTAAATCATCTAAATCTTCAAAAGAGAATCCTTTAGTTTGTTCTAGTATCTCTAATATGTGTGGTTTTGGTTTGTTCATAGTGTGTACTACTTATTGGCTAAAGTCTTTAGTTTTATATATCATTCACAAAAGTGTTTTAGCTTTATTGTGAATCTTTCAGTATCTACTATCTTTATAATCATGTCATACGCTTCTTGTTGCGTAAGATGGTCATATTGAGTAGATAGTATTACTGGGGTTAGTTTTTCTCTTTGCATGGTATTTTTATTGATCTTGTAATAACTCAACCACAATCTCTTTATATGGTCTTTTGTCTTTGGTTAGTAATCTATAATCTTTTATAAATCATTTTAAAACTGTCTTAGATGGTACTATTTTTTTAGTACGATATTGTCTAAGAGTCTTAATTCTGCTTTGTGCTAGACATATAGATACGTATCTATTCCAGAAATCTTCATCATTAAGTAATTCAAATAACTTAATATCTTTAGTTTGTGTATTCATCTTAATTCGTAAGTAACGTATATATGTGCGTATATTGTAAGTAAAAAATAAGAGCCGCATTTCCAAGTTACACTATGCGACTCTCCTTATTTGTCGCAAGGGTTAATAGCTAATTCCTTAGATTGGCTCTTGTTATGTTAATGAACGATTTATTTATCTTACAACGTAATTATAACACTTTAGTACGTAGTTTGCAAATTATTTATTGCATTAAATGTATTGACTTATATTATATAACGTATATATATACGTTTAAACAAATACAAATGATTGAAAAAAAGCTATTTCAAAGCAAGGTAGCACAAAAATACATACTAAGAGTTTTAAGAACTAAGATGTGAGGTCTACAGCAAGCGACTGTATGAGAAAGAATATGAGTAAAACAAGCTCGTATAAGCGATATATTTAATGGTGGTGCTAGTCTCGAAACATTAGAAAAAATTGCTAAGATATGATTATGATTATCACAAACTGAATTTGATGATATAGTACTTGATGCTAAACTTCATGAGATTGAGATTAATAATTGAAGAAAAGTTACAATTTGAGAAACTATGGATAGTTTACTAGAAAAATACAATTTAGATTCTCCAGAGGATATACGAAAATTGGAAGAACACGCAAAACTATTATACAAGTCTAAGAACTCTTAGGCTTTATTTTTTTCATTATTTCTTCTATAGCTTGTAGTTTTATATCACTATAATTTTTCATGACTTCTTTAATTACAAATTAATATATACACTTTATACTCACTATTTAATATATCAAGGATTTAATATAAATTTAATTTGAACATTTTTCTTTTTATAGTTGGTTATTTTTTAATATAAATTTAATGTAAAACTCTGTATAGACCCGAGAAGCTATTTCTAAGAAGTAAGTGAGTAACCTTTGACTACTTGAGGCAATGCCTCATTTATTTCTTAACTAGTATAATATGAAAATTACTTGATTCCGAAGTGCTATAACAGGACGCTTCGTGAAACCTTGGGTTGCCGTAAGGTATCCAAGGACTACAATAAAGGACAATATTAAAGTCTCTAAGTAGTAAATAATCTTCTCGGGTCTATATAAAGCTTTTTGTCTTTCACCTAGTGTCTTTTGTTGTTCAAGTCTTTTCTTTTCATCTTCTTCCATGTTTTGTTTCTTTTGTAATTCACTGAGTCATTTTTCTATAATCTCTTGTTTTTCTACTATACTTTTATATCAGAGACTATCTCAGAGTAATCATATAGATATACTCTCGTTGTACTTACCTACTATTTTTAGAAGTTTCTTTTCAGCAAGTGGAGATACATAATCTTTATGAGTTTCCCAACGAGCCATTCTAAATTCTTTGTATGCTTCTTTGAGTTTATCACTCCATCTATTCCAAAGCTCTTTATTATCTATATGTAGTATAGTATCTTCTACAGGTGGTTTCTTTTTAGCAGTACTAGATACAACTCTCTCGAACCACATATATCAAAAAGCATCATTTGTATATCTCCAATTCTTTTTAGCAGCGTAGTCTCTTATAGTTTGGTATCATTGTTCTGTTTCGGGTATTTTTTGTTTTTGTATCTCTAGCATTTTAATCCCAATCATTAAATTCCATTGATTCAATATTTTTAGATATAAACTCTATTAAGTGATCATATAACTTAATTCATGTATCTAATCATTCTTCAAAAAACTCTCATGAAATCCAATCCCTACAATATCATGTAGCTCACACTGACATTCAATCTTTATCATTCAAAATTACACAATTATCTTCAGGCACTCATAGTAAGTCCATAATCATAGAATTTATACTACCGCTTCAATCTATATAAAAATCTAGTCCCATAGCTTCTGATACTTTTAACTCCTTATTCTTTACTTTGATATAAAAATTACATAGTGATATAGTTATATCTTTTTTTGTTCTCATAATTGTTATTTTAAATATTAATCTCTGGAATCTTTTTTATCTCTATACTTATATTATCTCATACTGATTTTAACTCATAGTAGAACTGCCTTTTACCTAGTGTATATTTCAGTTGTTCTAGAACATTTCAGAATTGTTTAACCTGTAGTAACTCTTTGTGATTCATTTATAGTAATTAAATAATATTAACTTGGGTAGAGAGAGTGAGTTAGTAAAAGCCTGCCTAGAATACAAAACCTCTCCCTTATATAAAACATCCTAGACAAACAGGCACAGTTAGTCACAACCTTTCAGTATCTAAATACATTTCTAAGTACTCTCTAAATAGAAAGGAAATAGTTTTTTAGTATTTTACTTATTGCTTGTCTGATATTCAGAACATCAATTTAACTCATGAATTAACTCAGTATATCGGTCGTTCATCAGTCCTACTCGCCTGCGACTTTATCTTACGATAAGCATTTGTCAGTACATATCTCCATACAGAGTAAGTTTATATGGTGCACCCTCTAGTTTATACCTAGTAGCTTGTTGTTTTACTTGAGAGAACTAAAAAGCCCACTCAAGTCGAAAATTGAATGGGCTAACTTTTAGCAGATG
The DNA here is from genome assembly GCA_032356245.1 of Endocladia muricata. Lineage (NCBI taxonomy): Eukaryota > Rhodophyta > Florideophyceae > Gigartinales > Endocladiaceae > Endocladia > Endocladia muricata. The sequence goes on from JAUKWC010039099.1 coordinate 11,073, forward strand.
TAATATCTAATCTTTCGACACATCAAATATTACGTAACTATTGTACATACATACGTAGTATTTAAAAATATATTAGCCTAATTTAACTTGATAGTTATACTAATATAATTCTAATATATTATTGTCGAACTTTATGAAAACAACACTAGCAGTATTTGCATTGCAGTCTTTGATACTTTTATACATCACATATAAATGATATGTCGAAAAACACTATCCTATAGCTTTTGCCTTTGGATTTTTAAGTATTCTTACTATTTCTGGATTAATTTATAACATTTTTACTTATGCTTAAATATATTTTTTATGGTCGTAAATCTACAGATGCGAACTGAAAACAAGAACAGAGTTTAGAAACTCAAGAAACTTGGAGAGATAAAGAAATAAAAAGCTATGGTTTAGATATAGTAGATTCTATAGTTATTAGTGAGAGTGCAACCAGTCCAGGAAAGCGAAAAGGTTTTGATGAATTACTCAAGAAAATAGAGCTAGGTACATGAAATGCTATACTTTCAATGTATGTAGATAGAATAGCTAGGAATCCTATAGAGGACTGACAAATACGACAACTAGTAAGAGATGGAAAGCTTCTTGAAATACGAACCTCTGAGCGTATTTATACAAGGAGTGAGCTTTTTATGCTTACTATAGAGTTTGAGTTTGCAAATCAGTATGGTATGAAAATAAAGCAAAGATTTACAGAATGACGTGAAACTAAAAAACTCAATGGTGCTATACTCCACCAAGTACCTATATGATACAGGCACGAAAACAAACAAGCTATAATAGATACTGAATACAAAAACTATATAGAGATAATATTTAGTTTACGTCTCAAGAGGTTTTCTATGAGTGATATTGCTGAGGAGGTTAATAAACTTGGTATGCGTTCTAGAAAAATAGGGACAAAAGTAAAATGAGGTCATAAAATTACTAAAAATCATATAGCGAGTATTCTCTCAAATCCTTTTTATTATTGAGTGGTACGGATCAAAGATGAAATATTAGAGGGGAAACATGAGCCTATTATATCAAAAGATGTATATGATGCTGTAAATACTTCTCGTAAGGTATCTCAAAACACGTCAAAAAACCCTCTTAAATGAAAGATAAAGTATAAAGAGAGTAAAGATATACTAACTCTCTCTGAGAAGTATAAGGGAGGCAAAAAATACACTTATTTTCACTTACATTGAAATAAGAAATGACACTTTTCTTGTTCTCAAAGTATTATATTTGAACAATTCGATAAACTCATACCTTTATACACGTTCCCAAAAGACCTAAAAGAGAGATTATTACAAATAATATCTGAGCTTTTAGGAGAAAATACAAAAGGAAATGAGACACTAAGGAAAAGTATGGAGAAACAAATTATTGAGGCACGTAAGAAAAAGAGTAATTATACTGATATGCGAGCGAGTGATGAGTTAGACCACGATGAGTTTATGGAGAAAAAGAATACTTTGAATACTCAAATAACTATATTAAATACAAAAATAGAAGAAATAGAACAAGAGAATGATGTAGAAATGGAGGTTTTTTCTGAAATGGTCGAACTCTTAACTAATACAGAACAGGACTGGAAAAATATGAGTGACGATATGAAATGCCTATTGATAGATTTATACTCGGTCGAACTACTTTTAGATAACAAAAAAAGGCTACACATAGAGGAGGAGCCTCTTATAGCCTTAGTTAGAGTATTGAATGGTGGTAGATGTAGGTCTAAGGTCGAAATAACGGCACTAGCAAGATACATGATAAGTAACCCTAAGACTTGTAAAAAGATTGTTGAAATAATGTGATAAGAGTTAAAGTTAATCTTAAAAACATACCTATTTTAACCTTTAAATAGCTGTTATTTATTTTAAGTAAATTAGAGTATACATAAAAAAGCAACCCCAAATAAGGGATTGCAGTTAGGGAGGGAGTCTATTACCACTCAGTCTTCTATGTACTGAGGGAGATATATTCACCTCTTTTCTATGGAGCTTCCTTGTTGGAAGCATAAAGACTCCGTGGAGTCGATACCTTTGCTTTCAGGATTTAGAAAGACTTACAGTCACACTTTCCCACTTGTTGGTACAAGTGCTAAACCATATATAGGGTCTATGCCCTATATTCAGTACTACAATTATGCTTTCTGTATATATGCGTTATTTAAACGTATCGCTTGAGCTTCATAGTTATCATCTACCTTTTCTTCTACTTCGTCTGTAGCTTCAAGTTGAATAGCTTTCATAGCAAACATTCAGGCATCTCGTAAATGCACAAGAGCATCATATCTTTGTTTTTGTTCATCAGTTTCGTTTACTGAATTAGATACCACAACTAAGTGTAGTTCAGCTATTTCAACTTCCATTTCAGGAGTAAATTTCTCAATGATCTCTTGCATTTTTTCGTTTTTCATAATATTATT
>JAUKWC010039110.1:0-13487 GCA_032356245.1 Endocladia muricata
GCTGAAATCGGATCGGTTGTTCCAGTCCCTCGCCGCCGCCTATGTCGAGGCGCGCACGGAACTGGCGCGCATCGACGGGAATTTCGGGAAGAACTTTCCCGAGCGCGTGATGACCGCTGCGCGCCGCGACGAATACGAGGCACGGCTGATCGACCGCATCCGCGAGTTGGGCGGCGAACCGGGCCGCCTTTCGCTGATGATCGACCTGACCCAGAGCGTCGAGCGCAGCGTGTTGTTCGCGACCCTCGTGACGATGAAGGCTGAACTTGCCGGGCGGCTCGCCAAGGTGCGCGAATTGCGCGCGGTCGTGAAAATATCGGATGCCCGTGCCCTCGATCTGGCGGCGGATGCGGACCGGGTGGCTATCGCGACGCAGGAGGCGGAGATCGCCAATGCTATCCTTGCCTCGTCGCTGGCCAACGCGGACCTGTCCCAGACCAACCCCTATGCCTCCTATCCGCTCTATCAGGTTCTCGATGAACCAAAGCTGCCCAAACGCCCTGTTTCGCCCAAAAAACTGGAGGCGATTGCCGGGGCCACGGGGGCCACATTGCTCATCATCACGGGGTTCGCGGCACTATGGTATCGCAGACGGGTTCTGAGAAGACGCCGGAAGAACATGTAGTCTACTGGGCTACGGTACTGACGTACCTATTCTACGCCCTTGGCGCGCTCTACGTACTCGCGCCGGTGCTGGGCTGGAGCATGTTGCTGCTCGTGTGCTGGCGGTACGCGAGTGCCGACCCACGCTTCAAAGCGCCCGGAATGATGGTCTGGATATGGTGGCTCTCCTCGCTGGGAATCTTGGCTGCGCTGGTCATCGGGCATTTCGATTATGACTTGGGCCGGGGGCAGCTCATCAAGTCGATTATCGGCTGGGCGAAGGGATGGGCGATGTTCCCGGTCTTCATCACCATCGGTGCCTGCCTGAGCATCCGGTTGCAGGTGTTGGCACGCGCGGCGAGTAGCGTCGCGGTCCAGACGCTTCTCTTCTCGCCGATCATGGTGGCCGCCGCCTATATCGGGCTTCCGGCGGAGATATGGGTTTCTCCGCTCAAAGCCGTCGGCGGGCCGGGGCCGGAGTTCTTCTCCTTCCGGCTCTACAGCATCACGCCGGATGGCAGCCCGCGCTGGGCCTTCTTCGCGCCTTGGGCTCCGGGATTGGGTATGGCGGCGATAACGCTGCTGGCGTTGACGGTGATGGACAGGGACTGGCGCTGGGTTCTCTTCGGCGTGATCGGAATCGTGGTCATGGCCGTATTGGTGAAATCGCGGCTGGCATTGCTCGGATTGCCCATCGCGCTGTGCACGGGTTTTGCCCTGTGCAACATGCGGGTTGCATGGCTGCATTTCCTCGGCGCGGCCACGGTCCTGGCCCTCGGCCTGTTATGGGGGCCGGTCATCGAATCCATGCTGGAAGCAAAGGCGGCGCTGGAGGCCTATCGCAGCGACTCGACCGAGGTGCGGGCCTCGCTTCAGGCCATCGCGAAGTTCCGCTTCCATGAAGCGCCGGTCTGGGGTCATGGAATTCAGGACAAGGGCGTGCATCTCACCCAGTTCATGCCCATCGGCAGCCACCACACATGGAACGGCCTGCTTTTCGTGAAGGGGATGGTCGGGGTCGTCTCCTTTGCCGTGCCGATGGTGCTTTCGATCTTCGTGCTCGTCTGGCGCGGTCAGACCAGCCGGGCGGCGACGGCGGGGCTGATGGTGCTCACGGGAATGTGGATCTACAGCTTCGGGGAAAATCTGGAAGTGCTGGCCTATCTCTTCTGGACCGGCATGATCGTTATCGGAATGGGGATGCAGCGCAATGCAGACGACCCCGCCCTTTCGGACGGGGTCGCGTTTGGGCTGGATCAGGCGGCAAAGTCGAATTCGCCCGCCATCGCATCATAGGCGCGATCCGTGAATTCCAGCCGCTCGAAGTCGCGCACATGGTCCACCTCGCCAGTCGCGATGTCTTCGATCTGATACAGGTGATCGTATTGGTAGAGCGCATTCGCCGTGCGGCCTGCATCGTCGATCCGGGTGACGGCGTAGGCGTCGGAGGCGGCGTTGAAGACCAACGTATCCGAGCCGAAGCCACCCCAAAGCCGATCCGCGCCCGCGCTGGCATTCACAGCGTCATCGCCTCCGCCGAGGGCCATTCGATCCGTTCCGCCCGACCCTGTAACCGCATCCGCATGGGCCGAGCCGAGAATTTCCTCGAAACCGCTGAACACGTCGCCTTCGGCATGGCCGCCCGCGCCAGTTCCGGCAGCGAGATCGAGCGAGACGCCCGCGTCGGACGTGAGATAGCTCAGCGTATCGACGCCGCTGCCGCCCTGCATGACATCGGCCCCCTCGCCGCCGCGCACCCGGTCATCGCCCGCGCCCGCGTCGATCACGTCCGCGCCGTCATTGCCGTCGATATGGTTCATTCCGTCATCACCCCGGAGGACATCGCCGTATTTCGAGCCTTTCAGGTTCTCGATGCTGACATAGCTGTCACCGCTGGCATCGCCCGCCGTGCCGCCAAAGCGCAGGTCGGCCATGACACTCGCCTCGGCGCGTGAGTAATCGGCCCAGTCGCGACCTTCGCCGCCATCGAGCGCGTCGGCCCCGATGCCGCCGTCGAGAATATCGACACCCTCGCCGCCGAACAGCGCATCGTCGCCCGCGCCGCCCAGCAATTCGTCATTGCCCCAGCCCTCCACGTCGCCGCCAAGTGCAGCGGGAAGGTCCGCGTTCGCGAATGAAAAGCCGTCATTGGAACCGGCGCTCTCGCCCACGAACAGCAACGCCGCCTGTGGTGCGCCGCCGTCATGGTTCGTGATGCCGTAGACGTTGCCGCTCTTGTTGTGGCTGGCATAGATGCTGCCATCCGCCGCCGTCCAGACCGCCCCGAACGGCCCTTCACCGACCGGCAAGCCGTCGATCGACGCCGTGGTCGCCGCGCCATCGATCAGGTCATAGGTGACGAGGATGCCAAGCGGCGTGACGCCGTATGCCTTGTCGCCCGAGATGACGAAATCATGGACCGTGGGGATGTAATCGCCCGTAAAATCGATCCGGGTCGATTCCAGCGTCTCGACATCGATCCGCGTCATCGTATCCCTGTCCGTGCGGACGTAATACGTGCCGTCGTCGTGGAACGCCCCCGCAATGGACTTGCCGAACCCGCCGCCAAGGTCTTCGACCTCACCATTGGAACCGATGCGGAGCAGATGCCCCGTCCAGCTCGCACCCACGCCGATGCCGTAGGCGTAGCCGTCCACCGGGTTCATGCCGACAGCGTTGATATTCTCATGGTCGGGGCCGATATCGATATAGACTCCTTCGACCGGATCGAGCTTTTTAACCTGCCCGTGGATCACCTGATACAACCCGGACCCGAACTCGAAACGCGGCAAGTCCGTTACCGGGTTCGACGTGAAGGTCCATGACTGGGGAGCATCGGTCAGGCCATCGGAATCGCCATAGATGATGTCGTCGCCCGGCCCGGCATTGATCTTGTCATCCCCACCACCGCCGAGGATCAGCTCGTTGGTATAGGCATCATGCAGGCCATCCGTATGCGCGGTGGAAATCGTGTCATCCGCCTGCGATCCAAAGACCGTGCGCGTCGTGGAGGCGGTCATCGTCAATGCGCCTGTGAAGATGTCGCCATGTCCAACCGTCTGGTCGGCGAACTGGTATTGCTCGACAGAGCGCACGACATGGACGCCTTCGTTTCCGTCGGCGCGCGTATCGACCAGCGTGATCGCGCCGGTCTGGTTCTCCGTCACGACGTAATCGTCGAAATTGCCGCTGAAGACGGCGGTATCCTCCCCTTCGAAGCCACCCCACACACGGTCGTTCCCCTCTTCGGGCTTCAGGGTGTCATCGTTCTCGGCACCGATAAGGATGTCGTTGCCTGCCGTCCCCGCAATGTTGAAACCGGGGACCGAGGGAGAGGTCACGACGAATTCGGCGAGGGTCATCACGCCATCGGCAAAGCGGAACACCTCGATATCGCGCACCTTGTCGGTGCCATCGGGCGATCCCTCGCGGCGGTCATAGACGTAGTAGGCCCCGTTGGCGGAGGCGGCGATGGCGTAATCGGCCTTGTTGCCGCTGTAGACGGCGGCATCATCGCCGTCCTTGCCACCCCAGATGGTATCGTCGCCTGCGCCGCCTTCGATCATGTCGTTGCCATCGGTCCCGAGCAGCGTATCGTTGCCGCCGGTTCCGGTAAGATCCTGCGCCGCCGACTCCCCGATCTCGATCAGTTCGTCGAGCGTGACGGTCATGTCCGAGAACTGGAACAACTCAATGCTCCGCACCTTGTCGGTGCCGTCGGGCGATCCGTCGCGCAAGTCGGTTATCTGATACGAACCATCGCGGTTCGCCACGATGCTGTAATCGTAGACCGACCCGGTGAAGACGGCGGTATCCTCCCCCGAAAAGCCGCCCCAGATGCTGTCATTGCCGTTGGTTGTCGCGAGTACGTCGTCGAGTTTGGTCCCCAAGACCTTAGCCATGTGTCTGTCCCTTTAGTGAGTTGCGGCTGGAAGCGTGTCGAAAGCTGCTGCGCGTGGCCCCTTCGCCCGGAAGACGAAGAAGGCGAACAGCGGCTCGGTCGCGATGCGGGTGACGAGGCAACCGGCGGCGGCCCCGACGATGCCGAATGTCATCGCACCAATTGTGGTGGCGATCAGGAGCAGGGCCGTCTGGCCGATGCTGGCGATGAACTCGGTCTTCGGGGTTCCCTCCGCGCGCAGTGTTTGCGCCGGAACATCCCAGAAGGGCCGCGTGATCGCCGACAGGCACAGCAGGCTGAGCGTCATGACCGCAGGTTCCCACCGCTCACCGAACAGCATCGGGACGTAGATCGGGGCCATCACCGCCTGCGCTCCGAACAGCCCGAACGCCGTGATGCCGGTAACGAACAGAATGCGTTTCGACTGCCTGAACCCGTCGTTTTCCTTCCGCGTTTCGCAAAGATACGGGAACAGCGCATCGGAGAAGCCCTTGAGCAGCGACTGGCTCAGGCCAAGCCCCGCGTTGAAAGCAAAGATATAGAAGCCCAGTGCCTCCATCCCCAGCAGCTTGCCGATGATGATCTTGTCGAGGCTGCCTTGTGCGGCTTTCAGCATTTCAGAGCCGAGGATCGACTGGCCGTAGCGCAGTACCTCGCGCGTGCTGACCCGTTCATCGCCGAAATCCGGCAGGGCTGGAACGGCGCGGTAGGCCAGCACGACCCAGAGACAGGCCGACAGGATGCGCGGGATCACGACGCTCCAGAGGCCGAACCCGGCCAGCGCAAGGGCGGCGGTCGCCAGGTTTGCAATGGACAGCGTGGCCCCGATGATCCCGGCAACCGCCGGCATGTTTCCCGCCCGGTGCAGCATCGCGATCCTGCCGAAGGCGACCGGATAGAGGGCGAAGAGCACGGACAGCACGATGAGCGGCTCGGCCAGACCGGGTGCGTCCATCCATGCTTCGAGCGGGTAGGCAATCGCGATCTGGGCGAGGGCGAGACACAGATGCCAGACCCAGTTGATCGTGGTCGCCGCCCGCAGCGTTGCGCCGAGGTCTTTGTCGTCGGCACGCACGATGGATTGCAGTACGCCGCAACGGGTGGGCGTCCGCATCAACTCGCAGACCGTCATGGCCAGTGCCGCAATGCCGAAGACCACGGGTTCGAGCGCGTACGCCAGCGCCAGCGCAGTCACGATCCGGGTGACGCGGACGGCCCCTTCGGCCATCACCAGCCAGCCGACCCGCCGCGCCAGAACACCCATCGCAGGTGTGCCGACACTCATGCCACTCTCTGGATAACTTCGGAGGAAGTGTGTGACGCAGCGGCGAGCGCATTGCGGAAATCCGTCGTGACCTGCTTGCGAAGCGGCCCGGCATTGAACCCGACTCTCTTGTACTGCATTGCGAGATCGGCGATCTCCTGCGGGTCGAACGCTCCGGCATGGGCGCCCGGAACGCCGAACCGCGCGTTCAGGTCTTCGCCCTTGTTCGAATACCATAGACCGATCGGCATCTTGCCCGCCGCCATGCGGAAGATGGCCGTGTGATAGCGCGTGCCGATGACCTGCGCGGCGAGATCGACGATGCCGAAGGCGACACGCCAGGGCGTGCCCGTCCCGGTAAAGGGATCGAGAACCGCAAGACCCTCGACTTCTTTCTGAAGCTGGCGAGCGATGGCGCGGTCGGAATCGTCGTCGTTCACGTCGGCCTGGATCAGAATGGCAACATCGCTTCCCCTGGCCTTGAGCAACTCCATCGTCTTGGCGATACGGGCGAGAAACATGGGTTGATCGACCGGATACATGCGATTGAAGTTGCGGATCGAGAAGACGACCGTGTTCTCAGGCTTCAGGCCAGCCCCGGCATAGATGGCACGGGCGGCACTCTCGTCGCCGTCGTCCTGGGTCAGGGCGAAGGCCGCATCGACCGAAAGGGTCACGTCCACGCCGAGATCACGCAGTTTCTGGGCGCTGGCCACATCGCGGACCGTTACGCTCGAAATCCGCTTCAGATGCCATGCGAGCAAGTGGAGAGAGACGCCGGTACACGACGGCGGAACCGACTGGCCGAAGGACATGGTGCGCTTGGGAGCCCAGCGCATGTGCGATAATTTCTCGATGAAGCGGCGCGTCAACAGACGGGGGCGACCGTTATTGAAGATATCGCCCCCGACCGAGATCAGCGCATCGATACCGGCCTCGGCCTTGTCGTTCCATGCCGTGACTTTCGGGAGGCAACTCTGATCGGAAAGCCGCTGGAAAGCCGCGAAGATCGCAGCATCACCGACATTATCGAGCGAATAGAAGTGCAGGAGGCCGGCAAAAGGAGGAATACGAGAACCCTGCGTCGCGGCAGAAGGCATCGTTTCGCTGAGTTCGATTTCCCGAGCTTGAGCAGTCATCCGTCAGTCCCCCGCAGTGTGTTTCGACTGGGGAGAATATGAACGAGATTTTTGGTGTCAGGTTTTCGGCAGTTTGCAAATGTGTGGCGAAAGTTGCGGCCTGCGAGGCAACCGGGTCGTTTGTGTGAGGAATGTGCAAATGTGTGGAAGGGGGGGGAAGACCTGCACAGCGTCTACTGACAATCGACGCCTCGTCGCTTCGGCGACGAACACGCTGGCAATAAACAGCCCCACTTCGAGGCTGTGAGATCAGGAGCGGGACAATTTTTCCCGCTAACGCCCTGAAATACATTTGTTATTGAGTCAGTGTGGTAGGCCCGGAGGGACTTGAACCCCCAACCAATCCGTTATGAGCGGACTGCTCTAACCAGTTGAGCTACAGGCCCGACGCTGGGTAATCGAATACGGTGCAGGGCGGGTGGCGTCAACTGTGGGGTTTGTGGGTGGCACGGGATGTGGATGGCGTCTCCGATGGAGAGGCTGGATGATCTTTCGCGGCGGCTTGCCGGTCTGGTGCGGGATGTGCCGGGGGCCGGGGCGATGGTGGTGCGCGATGGGCGGATCGTGGCGCGTGGGGCCGCAGGGGTGCGGGCCGTGGGGCGGTCTGATCCGGTGCTTGCGGAGGATCGCTGGCACATCGGGTCGTGTACCAAGGCGATGACGGCCACGGTGCTGGCGCGGTTGCAGGCGCGGGGGCTGGTCGATCTGGGGGCGGGGCTGGGGGAGGCGCTGCCGGGTATTGCGATGCATCCGGCGTTTGCGGCGATGCCTTTGCGGGCGGTTCTACGCCATGAGGCGGGGATTCGCCGTGATCCGCATTGGAGCGTCTTCGGGCGATTGCGCGCCACCCGTGCGCCCTTGGTCGAGCAGCGGCGGCATCTGGCGGCGTTGGCGCTGGTGGATCGGCCCCTGTCGAAACCGGGCTATTCGAATCTGGGTTATATCGTCCTTGGGGCCGTGGTCGAGGCGGCGGTGGGGATGCCGTGGGAGCGGGTGGTCGAACGGGAGGTGTTCGGGCCGCTCGGGATGGAGAGCGCGGGGTTTGGTGCGCCGCCCTTGCCGGGTTCGGTCGGGCATGTCTGGTCGGACGGGCGGTGGCAGGCGAAGCCGCCGGGGCCGTGGGCGGACAATCCGCGTCTTTATGGGCCAGCAGGGCGGGTGCATCTGTCCCTCGATGACTGGGCGCGGTTCGTGGCGGTGCATCTGGGGGCGGGGCCGGAGGGGTATCTGCCCGATGCCCTGCTGCGGGAGATGCAGCGACCGGGCGGGGCGGGCTATGCCGCCGGATGGGCGACCGGCGCGCTGGCGGACGGGACGCCGATGCTGCGCCATACCGGCACGAATACGATGTGGTTCGCCGATCTCGGTGTGGTGCCGACGAAGGGGATTGCGGTGGCGGTGGTCGCCAATGCCTATCGCGGGACCGTGGAGAAGCGGGTCATGCGCGCGACGGGGCGGTTGCTCGCGGCTTCCCAAAACGATGTGGATGCGCTAGCCCTCCGGCAATGACAGGGAGCGGCGCGCGATGACGGATCAACGGGACGGAAACGGCCTCACATACCGCGATGCGGGCGTCGATGTGGATGCGGGGAATGCGTTCGTCGAGGCGATCAAGCCTGCGGTGCGCTCGACCACGCGCCCCGGCATGATGGGGGGGATCGGCGGCTTTGGCGGGTTGTTCGACCTGAAGGCGGCGGGGTTCGATGATCCGGTGCTGGTGGCGGCGACGGATGGCGTCGGGACCAAGCTGAAGATTGCTATCGAGACGGGGCTGCATGGCGGGATCGGGGTCGATCTGGTGGCCATGTGCGTGAACGACCTGCTGGCGCAGGGGGCGCAGCCGTTGTTCTTCCTCGATTATTACGCCACGGGCGCGCTCGATCTGGAGCAGGGCAGGGCCATCGTGGAGGGCATCGCGGAAGGGTGTCGGCAGGCGGGCTGTGGCCTGATCGGCGGGGAAACGGCGGAGATGCCGGGGCTGTATGCGCCGGGGGATTATGATCTGGCGGGCTTCTCGGTCGGGGCGGTGGAGCGCGGGGCCGTGCTGCCGCGCGAGGCGCAGGATGGTGACGTGTTACTGGGGCTGGCGTCGAGTGGGCCGCATTCGAACGGGTATTCGCTGATCCGCAAGATCGTCGGGATGGCGGGGCTGGACTGGCATGATCCTGCGCCGTTCGGCGAAGGTACGGTGGCGGAAGAATTGATCGCGCCGACGCGCATCTATGTGCGGTCGTGTCTGGCGGCGATGGCGCATCCGGGGTTGCGGGGATTCGCGCATATTACGGGCGGGGGACTGACCGAGAACGTGCCGCGTGTGTTGCCCGAGGGGCTGGCGGCGCGGGTCGATCCGGGGGCGTGGCCGCGTCCGGCTGTGTTCGACTGGCTGGCGCGCGAGGGCGGCGTCGAGGAAGTGGAGATGCGACGGGCCTTCAATCTCGGGATCGGGATGGTGGTCGTGGTGGCGGCGGATGCGGCGGCGGATGTGCGGGCGACCCTCGAAGCCGGGGGCGAGACGGTCCATGAGATCGGCCATCTGATGCCGCGCGAGGATGCGGCGATGGTCTACGGTTCGCTCTAGGGTGCGGGTCGCGGCGTTCATCTCCGGGCGCGGATCGAACATGCTGGCGTTGGCGGATGCCTGCGCGGCCCCCGGCTTTCCGGCGGAGATGGCGCTGGTTCTCTCGAATGTTGCGGATGCAGCGGGGCTGGGTCTGGCGGCGGAGCGGGGGATTGCGGCGGAGGCTGTGCCGCACCGGCCCTTTGCCGGAGACCGCGAGGCGCATGAGCGGGAAATCGATGCGGTGCTGGTCCGCCATCGAATCGATCTGGTGTGCCTTGCCGGGTATATGCGCCTGCTGACGCCGTGGTTCGTGGAGCGGTGGCGCGACCGGATGATCAATATCCACCCCTCGTTGCTGCCCGCGTTCAAGGGCCTCGATACCCATGAGCGGGTGCTGGAAACGGGCGCGCGGTGGCATGGCTGCACGGTGCATTTCGTGCGGGCGGCGATGGATGAGGGGCCGATTATCGCGCAGGCCATCGTGCCGGTTGCCGCCGATGATACGTCCGACGCGCTGGGCGCGCGGGTGCTGGGGCAGGAGCATCGGCTCTATCCCCATGCGCTGTCGCTGGTGGCGTCGGGGGCGGCGCGGGTGGTGGGGGAGCGGGTGGTGCTGCGGGGCCATGCGTTGCCCGATGCCGCGATCAATCCGCCGGAGGGCGACTGATGACGATTTTGCTGCGCGCGGAGGAGCGGGACACGGAGCGGCGCACGCCGTTGGTGCCGGAGGATGCGGCGGCGCTGGTCGCGGCGGGGCGCGCGGTGGCGGTGGAGCGTAGCGGGCGGCGCATCTTCGAGGATGCGGCCTATGCGCGGGCGGGGTGTGCGCTGGTCGATCCGGGGTCGTGGGTCGAGGCTGCGGGCGATACGCTGGTGCTGGGTGTGAAGGAATTGCCGGAGCGCCCTGATACGCTGGCGGGAACCTACGCGCATTTCGCGCATCTTTATCAGGCTCAGCGCGGGTGGCAGGGGGAGCTGGCCCGATTCACGCGGGGCGGCGGGACGCTCTACGATCTGGAATATCTGACCGGCGAGGACGGTACGCGGGTGGCGGCGTTCGGGTATTGGGCGGGGTGGCTCGGGGCGGCGCTGGGGGTGCAGGGGTGGTTCCTGCGCGCGCGGGGCGCGGAGCCGATGGCGGTGGAGCCGCGCGAGTCGCGTGAGGCGTTTCTGGACGATCTTCGGGCATTGCGCGGCGATTCGGCGTTGCCTACGGCTGTTGTCATCGGTGCGAAGGGGCGCTCGGGGCAGGGGGCGTGTGACCTGTTCGGGGCGCTGGGGATTGCGGTGACGGGGTGGGACAAGGAGGAGACGGTCGATCTGGACCGCGCGGCCCTGCTCGGCCACGACATCCTCGTGAATTGCGTTCTGCTGCGCGGTCCCGGCCTCGTGCTGGCGACGGGCGATGATCTGGACGATCCGGCGACGCGGCTGGGGGTGGTGTCCGATGTGGCGTGCGATCCGCTGTCGGATTTCAATCCCTTGCCGGTCTACGATTCGCCGACGGGGTGGGATGCGCCGTTCCTGCATGTGGGGGCGCGCGACGTGTGGCTGACGGCCATCGATAATCTGCCCTCGCTGCTGCCCCGCGAAGCGTCGGAGGATTTTTCGGCGCAGTTGCTCCCCGTCCTGCGCGCGTATCCCGACGGGGCGGCGTGGCGCAATGCGAAGGGGGCGTTCGATGAGGCGGTGGTGCGGATGACAAAAGAATAGCCCCGGAAGGCTGTTACCTTCCGGGGCTACGGGTCAGTCAGAAGAGAGAGGGGGCGCTTAGTCCGCGCCGCCGCCGCCCATCATCATGTTGCCGCCGCGCATACGGCGCATGTTGTTCATGCGGCGCATACCACGGTTCTGGCGCATCACCCGATGACCGCGATTACCGCGCATCATGCGGCCACGACGGTTGTTGTTGTTGATGATGACCGTCTGGTTCGACACGCTGCCGCCGCTGAAGCCACCGCCGAAGAAGCCGCCGCTGAAGGTCGGGATCGGAAGCGGCTGCTGGTAGATCGGTGCAGGCTGCTGAACGACGGTCGCTGCGGGCGCGGGGGCCGCGATCACGTTGATCGTCACCGAGCGGGACGCTGCGGGTGCAGGAACGGAAACCGTCTCGTAGACCGTCTTCGGGACGCGCTTGTAGGTCGTCGTGGGGACGCTTTCGTAGACCGTCTTCTGGTGTGGTTCGTAGACCGTCTTCTGGCGCGATTCGTAGACCGTCTTGTTCACCGTGTCATAGACGGTTTCCTGCACGTCCTTGTAACCCGTGCGCTCGACGTTCTCGTAGACGGTTTCCGGTACGACCGATGTGACGACGCGGGGCACTTCCTTCGTGCGGACGCGGCGGACCTGCTGATAGGTCGTGACGGGAACCGTCTCGTAGTATTCTTCCTCGACCGTATCGAGAACGGTTTCCTCGACGGTGCGCTCGACGGTGCGGGCAACCTGATCGGTGTAGGAATATGGAACCTGCTTGCTGACGACACGCGCGACCTGTTCGGCGCGGGTCACGGGAACCTGCTCGGTCACGGTGCGCGCAACCTGTTCGGTCACGGTGCGCGCGACCTGACGATTGGTCGTGACGGGCACGTTTTCATAAACGGTGCGCGCGACCTGGCGCGTCGTGGCCGCAGCGGGTGCGGGAACGTGATAGGTCTGCGAAGAGGTGACAGTTCCGCAGGTCATGTAGACCGGCATACCGCATCCACCTGCCATCGCCGGAACGGCGAACCCGCCGCCGATTACGAGTGTCAGTGCACTGAGAAGCCCTGTAGTTTTCATATGTCCATACCTCTGGCGCTATTGTGACGTGAAGAGAACGCCACCCCGCGCTAGATTGACACATTACAGTACAGATTGGGAAGAGATTTCGAAAATTGGACACAGTTTGTGCCAAAATAATGTCAGCGCGTTCATAAATACGCGCATAGGTGTAATTTTTTATCCCTTGTACATGTCTCAGGATATGACGGATGCACAGCGCGCGCAGGTCTGCGGAGCGTCGTGATTGCCCACATCAGGCAGGATTTTCCAGCATCGCGCGCATTTCTCGCCGGTTGCCGCCGCGAAGGAGACGCCGACGCCCGGCACATCCTCCAGCCGGAAGGCGTCTGACGGTCCCTCGCCCGTTTCAACCGTGATGCCGGAGGTGATGCAGATATCCTCGAAGGGAACGGAGCGGGCGATATCCGCCGTGGCGCTGTCCGTCACGTAGACAGTCGGTGCGGCCTCCAGCGAGGCGCCGATGGTCTTGTCGCGGCGGCGTTCTTCGAGTGCGCCGGTAACGACACGGCGTACCTGTCTGATCGTACTCCATTTTCGGGCCAGCGTTTCGTCGCGCCATGCATCGGGCGTGTCGGGGATGGTCTGGAGATGGACGGAGGAATCGTCGGTGCCGAGGCGGGTGAGCCAGACTTCCTCCATCGTAAAGCAGAGCATGGGGGCGAGCCAGATGGTCAGGCGCTCGAACAGCAGGTCGAGGACGGTACGGCAGGCGCGGCGGCGCTCGCTGTCGGGGGCATCGCAGTAGAGCGCGTCCTTGCGGATATCGAAGTAGAAGGCGCTCAGATCGACGGTCGCAAACTCGAACACGGTCTTGAATGTCTTCTGGTATTCGAAATCGCGATAGCCCTGCCTGACCACGCCATCGAGTTCGGCGAGGCGATGGAGCATGAGGCGTTCGAGTTCGGGCATGTCCTCCACGGGCATCCGTTCGGCATCGGTGAAGCCGTCGAGCGCGCCGAGCAGGAAGCGGAAGGTATTGCGGAGGCGGCGATAGCTGTCGGCCACGGATTTGAGGATTTCGGGGCCGATGCGCTGGTCTTCGGTGTAGTCTACCTGCATGACCCAAAGGCGCAGGATGTCGGCTCCGTATTGCTTGATGACCTCCTGCGGGGCGGTCTGGTTGCCGACGGATTTCGACATTTTCAGGCCGTTCTGGTCGAGCGTGAAGCCGTGGGTGACGACGGTTTCATAGGGCGCGCGGCCCGTGGTGGCGCTGGATTCGAGCAGGGAGGAATGGAA
>JAUKWC010039121.1:0-13464 GCA_032356245.1 Endocladia muricata
CGGGGGCGGGCCGGGCCCGGTCTTCTCGGGTGGACACGCGCATGCCGAGGTGGCTGAGGATGTGGCGGGAGAGGGGCAGGTGCAGGCGCAGTCGGTTCGTGCAATTGTTGGAAGGTGTTGGGTGGCGAGAGGGGGGGGACCAAGACGTGTGCGTGAAAGGGGTAAATGAACGGGGGATTGCGGGGGGACGTCGACCTGGGGGGGCGGGGGGAAAGTGTTTCGCGGTGGGGTTTCGTATGGAGACGAAAGCAAAAATGGGGACAAAGCGGAAATGGGGCCCCAGCGTAGTCGTCTACCGGTAGGCGTGAGGTGGGTGACTGACGGACGGGCACAAAGCTGCTGCACAACTGTAAGGAGGCGAAGGGATGCAGCAAACCAGAAAGCGCCAGGTGGGCATCACAACCCTGACCTGCAGGGAATACTGTAATTGTACTGTACACTAGTACTTGTCCGTCCTTGTACCGTACTTTTTACTGTACGGTGCACCTGCATCATCATCACATGCCACTTCTCTCCCCATCCCCCTGCCAATCTCTCCGTCCTCATTCGTGTCACTCCCACCTCCACCCACCTCTCCCCCCCACCCGCCTCACCTCTCTCCCCCTCTCCCCACCCACACACCGTGTCCCACCACCGAACACCGACTCTGTACAACGCCCCCCGCACCCGCACCCTCTCCCTCCACATCCACAACCCACATCCACAACCCACATCCACAACCCACCTCCACAACCCACACCATGCCCACTACTACTCAAACCTCCTACCACTCCGCTGTCCCTCTCCCGACCACGCGCCCAAGACCACCGCAGGTCTTTGCAATGCCCGCCTTCCTCTCCACGACCCCTCTCCCTCCCCCCGTCACAATGCTCCCGCGACTCTGCCAAACCCCGCGACGCCCCCCTGTGTACACCCCCTGTCCGTCTGGTCTGTGTCGGCGCAGACTGTGCGCCTCTCTCGACCTCCCCTCCACAGGTCTGTATCTCGCACAGGCATCGCGCGCTCTGTCGGCAGCAAAGCTGGTGGCAGGCCCTGGAATCAACGTGTTCAACTTTGTCATGGTCGTCCGCATCATTCTCTCGTGGTACCCGCAGACAGACCTGGCCAAGGCCCCCTGGATCTACATAGCCGTGCCTACAGAGCCGCTACTGCGCGCCACTCGAAAGGTGGTGCCGCCTGTGGGAGGTGTCGACATCTCCCCCATTGTCTGGTTTGCCATCATGAGTTTTGTCCATGAAATCCTCGTCGGCCCGCAAGGTCTCCTCGTCTTGCTCGAGTACAAGTGAGCGTTTTTTTCTTTTTTCTTTTTTCTTTTTTTTTATGTTTTATTGGTGACGGTGATGGGAGGAAAGGAAAACGGGATAACGTGGGTGAAATGAATGAATGTTGAGGGACGAATGAAGGGGGGGAGGAGGAAGGTGGGGGGGGAAAGGGAGGAGTTGCGATGTGCGAGGTTGTGATTCTTAAAAACAAAACAAAAAAGAAAAAGGATGTGGGACGGAGATTGTGTGTTTATTTTGAGGAGAGGGGGTTGGGGGGGGGGTTTGAGGTTGAGGCTGAGAAGCTGCACACATCCCAGAGATTTTTGTGTGTACGTGATTGTATGCAAGTTTTTGCAAAACGCAAACTTTCCAAAACGCCGCTTTTGCTCCTTCCTCACGTCGTTTATACCCCACCCTCCCTCCCGTCCCCCTGCATTCTCTTGCGCACCATGGCCCATGCGTCGTCTCCTGTTGCTTTCACGGCCCCTCTCCCCTCCAGGCTATCCCCATGCACTCCCCACTCGCCGACTTGCACCCCAAAGCGAGCAAAACCGTCGTTTTCTCCCTCCCCCTCGCGTCGGCCACCCGTTGCCGTCTTCGACTTTGTGCGCCGCGCCGGACAGGAACAGCGAAAAGCCTTTGACGCCATCAAGGAAGGCAAGGGTCTCGACTATGTCAAGGACAAGGTGCGTCGTGACATTGACGAGGTGCGTCTCTTCAATGCGGGTCTGGCAAAGTCCCGTGAGCGTCTCGCACGCGACCTTGCCTCCGTCGTCCAGGGTGGCGCCATCGAGGCATTGGAGGACACCCTGGAGGAGCTTGAGGAGGTGCTCATCATGTCCGACCTAGGTGTGGACACCGTCGAGAAAATCTTGGATGACCTGCGCGACGAGGCCCGTCAGCAGCGTCTGGAGGAGCGCAAGGATATCAAACAAGGTCTCAAGAAGAGCTTGGTCCGCATTCTGCAAGGCGCCCAAGGCGCGGGCGAGCCGCTGGCAAAGGCCGTCGACGCCCCTACCATTGTCATGGTGATCGGCGCCAACGGGATGGGCAAGACGACCACGATTGGCAAGCTGGCGACGCGTCTGCGCCGCACGGATGCGCGCGTGCTTGTGGCGGCGTGTGATACGTTTCGTGCCGCTGCGGTGGACCAGCTTGCGGATTGGGTTCGTCGAGCGGATGCGGATCTCGTGTCGCCAGCACCCAACCAGAAGAGCCCTTCGGGTGTCCTGTACGGCGCGGTCGAGAAGGCAATTGCGGAGCGGTACGACTACTTGATTGTGGACACGAGCGGGCGGCTGCATACAAATCTCAACCTGATGGGCGAGCTGCAGAAGATGGTGCGCGTGGTGCGCAAGTTTCGCCCAGAGGGGCCCGACGAGATTTTGTTGGTGGTCGATGCCTCCATTGGGCGTAATGCGGTCGCACAGGCGGAGACGTGGAAGAGGGATGTGGGTGTGAGCGCCCTGGCGGTGACAAAGTTGGATGGTACGGCGAGGGCAGGGTTTGTGGTGTCATGCGTGGATGAGCTGGGTATTCCGGTCAAGTTTATCGGCATTGGGGAAGGTGTTGACGACCTGCGTGACTTTGATGCAGAGCTTTTTGTAGACGGTCTGGTTGGGTAAACGTGTCTACATTGTTGATGTGGAGAGACGAGGTGTGCGTGTCAGCACAATGTATGCGGCGATGCCGTGACAACGGCAGACGAGAAAAATGGCCCACGCAGTTGGCATGGGGAAGTGCAGTGTGAATACGTCCATGCTTATCGTCGACTACCGCGCAAAATTGAGCAAACATAGAGCGGCTCGAGCTGTGGACGGGGTAACATCGCCCAACAATCCCTCACGCCCTTTTCGGGGAGGTCTGGAGTCAGGCGTTGTGCACGTGGAAGGCTCCGTTGCTTGCGACGAGGCATTGGCTAATCTCTCCTGGATAGATGGTCGCCGTGGCGGAGTGAGCTCAGGTGATTGTCTTCTGCGTTCCAGTGGGGCATTGAGTCCGATACGGTCGAGAAAAGTGAGCGGCGAGCAAGGGGTGTCCAGTTCGTCGTCAGCAGGTTGCGCAGCGCTAGGGAGCAAGTAGTCATAAGGATCCCCAATACGGCGGTCCCGACTTCGGCTCCCTTCATCGTTTACCTTGCAAGCGGGGTTTCTCAGGGTATTCATAGAGTTCATCTCTTGCAAGGCGCTTTCCGCAAGCGCAGCCAATGTTTCATCAGCAGTTTGTTTCCGACTCTTCTTTCGTGCAGGACTCGGTCGTGAACTGATACTATCGGGGGTTCGACACAATGATGATTTTCTTGGCCGGAGAGCAAGGGTTCGATCCTCTTCTGCAAATGATTCTTGTTTCTTTGGGGCATTTTGAGGTACTTGTTTGAGTGGAGGTCTTTGCATTTTGGCATGAGTCAGTACAGTTCATGAACAGAGGGCGATGAGAAATCTGGTTATGAGGAAGCTCACAATCGCTCTAATATGAGTTTGGGATGAAACACAATCGGTCAATAAGTATGCACTCGATGCCGGTACTGCAGGAAAGAGCATGGAGCGGCTGTATCGTTTTGTGAGCAAGGTGGGGGCTGTGGGAGACCAGCAAGCCAGGAGAACGTGGCTGTATGGCGGGCTTTCGACTATTTCAAAAAAAAAGGGCACGGTTTTTGAAACGGGCTGACAATGTGCCTGAGAACAAATAAAACAGCGCTCCTAGCTAGTTGCACCAAACTCTTTTTTGGCGCATGCACGCAGTCTCCATTTTACCCTTGTGCTGAAGTACAGTATTATCACACCCATTACAGTGTTCACCTCTCAACACCATCTCAAACCTGACCGTTACCTTCCCAATTTGTTCGCAGTCTTCAAGTTGACAATCGAAAAGAGTTCCCAGATGAGGTTTACCGACAGGCGGACTCGGCAGTTTCGCCTCGGAGTTCTGCTTCTGCAGCTGCCAGCAGATACAACCGAATAGGATAGCCATCGAAATAAAAAGAACTGCAGCGTGATGTCCGCAAGAAAGGGCCCTTGCTGTACTAAATACAAATGGCGTTGTACCAACAAAGAAATAGCAAGTCGTTCTTCAGACATAAGTTTCTGGCCACCCTCCTACCCTCTGAATCATCTCTGGGACCAACTCCCGGAGAAAACAAGACCAAAGTTGCTACAATTCGACACACATCTCTTCTCGCACCTTTGAAATTTTGACATTTCTACGTCGCGCCCCTACAGAGCCGCACCTTGCGAGAAATGCAATAATTCTCTCTTCTTTAGTCACCTCTCATGAGTTATCCTGCTGACACATCTCTTTGCCGGCTGTACCGACTTACAAGCTTCGTTTCGCGGTTGAGTGTCATCCTTTTTTTTTGAAAATATGCGGTTGTGCGATACCTTTATTGCAGATTGTGAGGACAGTAGTCAGTTTCCATTGGAACTGACCAAGTAGTCTGCCGATTCTGATAGTTGAGTAGCGACACTGTAAATCTTGCGCGGGCTCAATGCGCTTCCTATCTATAATTCTCTTCCATAGCTACGCCAAATGGAAACAGATTTTAAATGTCTCGAGCGGAAGCGGCTAGGGAGACTAAGAAAAAAAGAGGGTCTCACCAGGAAAGTCCCAGAAAAGAAAATGTTTGTCAGCAACATGCAGTTCTTCATCTTAAATGAACTGCGTAAACCATGTGCAATTAGAGAGAGAAAAGATTCTCTTTTCGCCGCTTTGGTAGGGCCAGTGATACTCACGGTGCAGGACTCCCAGGTTATCTGGCTCTCTGCGCAGGAAAACCATTGCAATGTGACCGCTGCAATCGGGAATTTTGACAAATCAAATATCTTGAGCCCCTCCGACTGGCTTTGTCACACAACCTTGCCCAAGTTTGTTTTTATCAGCGAGCTTTATACGTAAACAGGATGTCGCACAACCTGTCTTTCAGGAACGCCCCTGTGCTTCTGGGCTTGTAGGATCGACGAAAGAAGAAAAGAGCTCTTTCTGTTTACTCCGTTTCCACCGTTTAACCGTTCGGGGATAGTCCATACGAAAAAATACTGCGATCTTAAGCTACCGTTTTCTAAAGCGGAAGATGCTGCCTCTCTCATCACATGATATCGCCTCTACGCTCACTAATGACCCAAACCATGTTTGTGTCAAGCATGAAGCAGAAAACCCCCTCATGGCAAGTGATTGTTCCCCATCCACTGAAGTGAACTTCAGATTTCCAGACGAGCATTACCCGGAATCCTCGCGCATAATTAAGGACTTGGTCGGGATGCAACACTCATCCAATGCCATGTCTTACCCAGACGCCAACTCCTTTCCGTTGCGACGGCCTTTCAATCGCACGTTAGAACCTGCAGGTCCGAGAAGCCTTTCAACTTTTCCATCCCCAAAACAAATGTCTGTTGATGACCCAGATGGAAAAGGGCTCGCATTCCAAGAGCTGATGTCATGTTCCGAAATGCATGCCTGCACTCCTCCGCGTGAAAGCGTTGAGTTTACGCCAATCCAATCAGCCCAACGGCTGTATGGGTCACCTCCAGAAGAACTTGCCCAAGCCCCCTTCCTAGAACTACCGAGTTCGTTTGTCTCAAGAACGCAACGTGACCATGGACGGGTACCGAACACCCCCCTTGAGGACTGCAGAACGAGTCGGTCCCCACTGACCACGTCAACTTCAATGCAGTCATCTCCAGAGATTGCAGTGACCTCCCCACGGGTGCCATCCCCATCCCCTTCCACGGAAATTACTCCGCAGGAAGTGCGGGAGCTGTTCTTGTCACCATCTGGCAAAGTTGAGGAGAAATTAAACCGATTTTGGCAGCTTCATGTTGATTTTTCAAGGACAGAGAGAAACACGTTGCGGGTACTCAATGACCGCGGCGTAAGAATGAAGAGAAGAAAAAGAATGGGTTCTGAAGTGTCTGCTACAGCGAAACAGGAGATACGGGCGCAGAGAAATCGAGAGCGCAGTCAGGCCCTGCGACGTCACCACAAACAAAGACTTTCCAATCTCGAGACCGTTGGTCAACAACTCAGAAAAAGCAATTCTGCCTTGCGTTCAATGTTGCATCGCATCCTCGAATGCGAACTGGCACTTCCCCTACTTCGGAGATTTTTTTCGGAGAACTCCTGCAGCGAAACTTTGCTGGCATTTCTATCGATGGAATCGTGACTCTCAACTTGTTTGCGTTGGCTTGCCAGCTCATGGAAAATGCGTCCTTTTTGAACAGGCATTGACGACATCCCATCACATCGAGCAAGAGGTTGACAGCTCTTGCAGACTTTAACACTTGAATGACTGCATTGGAGTGTACAAACGCAGCACGAGGAAAGGGTTTGGAAGCTACGTGACAAAAGGATGCCGACAACAGCGTGCTAGCTTCTCACTGGCAAGCAAGACAATTCGGGTAGCATTCAGAGTCAACTTTGTGTAGAATGGTGTCATATACAAACTTTGGTAGATTTTCACAATGCTTTAGGATGTGCTGCAAAGGACTTGAGGTCGAGCATATTCTCACACCCTCGGAGAATTTACGTTGCAGGCTAGAGCACCATCAGATCGTCCCGGGTGCAATAAACCACAAAGAATGCTCGTGTTTGTCACATACGTTTGGTCCTATGCTAGAATGCTCCTTATCGCGATTCTCAACAATATGGATCGGCTTCGTACTGATGGAGAAGAACCCGCTCTTCAGTAAGAATCAAAACTTAGACGGACGAAATCGGTTATGCTTTGTGCTGTAGACTCTGTAGATGGTGTTGGAAACAGCCTGCTACAGTACTCATCGATCGCGTCCCCATCTCGAGCGGCGGAATTCGGCAAAACGCCAGTTGATCAGATATCATTGTTTTGTCAGTTGCATTTTGACAAAGTTCATACAATTTTAGAAAATAGGATCCAAAGAATCATTGTGCAGAACTTCTTTTGAATAATAAAGTTATTGGAATGTTTCACTCCCCTGGGCTTTCTAAAGGAGGTTACGTGTAAGCGCTGTACAATAATGATTTGTGCTTCGCCGCCGCGGTCGGCGTGCTAAGTAGGTAGGCTCTGATCCCTTTCACAATCCCTTCCTCCGGAGCTTTCGGTTCGAACATCCGTGTGGAAACGTTCGAGTTCATCTAGAGTTCCGGGACGACATCAATAATCATCCCTCGCTATGCCGGACGCTCGTGTTACGTTGAGGCGCAGTAGCCCGTACTGCACCGCAAGCAACAAGTTCAAGAAGTACGGTCATCTCCCGACCTGCACGCATTCCTTTCATTCTGAAGCTGCGTTGCATAGTGCCATATTTTGAGCAGAAGGGGCATCTGACTAACTTTATTTGTGTCGCGTGGTCTTCTCTTCCATGTAGAGTACGTACGCCCGGAGGAAAGCTTACCATTCAGTATTTGAAAAAGCTCCCGAGTACTCCGAAATGTGGGGATACAGGGCGCCCGCTCTTTGGCGTGGCAGTTGCTCGCCCGAAAGAGTTGAAGCGCATGTCGAAGAGGCAGAAGTCTGTGTCGAGGTGTTACGGCGGTGTCCTCTCGGGATACGCAGTTCGAAACAGGTATGTTCTCCCGTGAACCGTTCTTCTGCGTCGACAGATGCAATTGATGATTGCATTTGGATTCCCTTGAACATATGGGGCAACTCGCTGAGTACATTTTGCCGCGTTTCCCAACGCAACACTGATGCATCGACTGTCGCTGCGTATCGTAAATGATTAAACGAGACAGTCAGACACTAACCATCACCGCCTCGTGTACGTTCTTTTGACGACGCAGAATCGTTCGCGCGTTCCTGCTTGAAGAGCAAAAGATTGTGAAAAAGGTGCTTAAGCAACAGAAGCACCAGAAGGCCCCTAAGCCCCAAAAGAAGTCGAAGAAGTAGATCCAGTCTGATCCAAAGTGGTCGAAGATGTGTACCAACGGTTGGAGTTGGCGCATAAGGTTGTGGTGGAGGACCGTGTGCTGACAAGTGCAGTGATGCACACTTTTGCTAAGGGAACTGCTTTTCTAGAAACTGGAAGGGTACTTGCGAAATTGTAAAGGCTTCTCTGACTTCTCTACACCTGTGCGGGCCGTTACGCAAACTTTCCTTGACTTGCTGTAGACAAAAAGCTTCATTTTCGTTCTGATACTATTAACAGAAGCAATAGGAGCTACTAGGTTCAAACTAGTTTGCTGATGATGCTATTGAGCACCTCCACTACAAAGACACCCACCCGAGAGGGATGTTGGGGTGGTGTTTCTTTAGTTGTTATCGTTTCTTCAACATTTCCTTGATCTCATCTCCTCCAAATACCATCACACTTGTAAGATATACCGACAAGCCAATTCGTGGCGTTACCCCACGATAAAATCCGCGCAAGCCATTTGTTTCATAAATGAATCGCGCCGTGCTTCCGATCGACATTGATCTAGGCCGTCCCTCTGCCTTGGCCATACTCTGCATCTCAACCCTGATAACCTCTATAGGTTGATTCCAGCATGCTAACCCCCCTCCGACAGCGCTTGATAGGAGTCGTTCTCCCTTCGAGAGTCTCCGATCTGTATCTTTTCCGCGGATGAAAGATTCAACTACTCGAGATAACCCAAACCGCGAGCCCCAATTCGACGCCTGTCGTAAAGCAACTGCATTTACTCCGCGATACATTCCAAGAATTCCGTCTCTTTTGATAATGGCCCCAGCTAACGCGATAGAACTAGGAGAAGTACCTGCGGGCCCCTTGGATCTGGTTACTTCAACTGTCTTCATAAAAGTGCAGAACCCCATCGTTGTATACGCTTGACATACGCCCCCACCTATCCCTCCGAACGCACTTGCCCAAAGGGAACCAACGCCGTTGTTAGATGCGAAATTGGTTATCTCGTTTTGAGAAAAGAGAAGTACCCCTCCCTTCGTGACAGCTTCGATCCACGCCCAGGGAACCAGTCCCTGCCAAAATGATGAGATGCCCCGCACAGAATAGATACGCTGACATGCCATTGTTAAAGAGTCCGTTCTATGAGCAGCCATCATCGTTTTGATGTTTTCAAACGGTTGTCCCAGTGTTGAGACCTCAAAAACTTGCAGCACAGATCCGATTACAACCTGGAAAAAGGTGAATTTGCATGCAGAAGATGGTTAGCTGGCGTGATATCTCCAATCTCTTGAGCCCGACCGAACACGATCCGCATTCCAAGTTCAATGAGTACTTGAAAGCTCTTCCCATACATTTTGCAGCTCGACAGGCTTCCGTGCCGCTACCGTAGAAGAGACAGGCATCGTTGTGATGTTGCCTTAATCTCGATCTTCTAATGTTTCAATAGCGGCTCATTGAAGAATGCAGACGTTCACGGATCAAAACCAGATACCGGATCGATAATGAAATCGTTTCCTATTGAAGTTCGCGTCAATACCATTCTCACTGGAATCGTAAGACAGCAATCGGCATACAGTACTGTACAATCTACATTAGCTGAGCACAGCCGCGGTAAACATTGGGTCCCGGATGCAAAAAAAAAAGTTGCTGCGAATTTTTACAAGAAAGGAAATCCTAACGCATCCCAATTTTATTTTTGTTCTACCGTTGATAAATGTTTTTCATATTACTTTGTTGTGTATTGGAGAGCCGAATACCCTACAGTACTATCTGCAGGGCCCTGCATGCCTTATTGCACTTGCATAATACGTGGTTTTCGCCAAAGCTGGGCTCTTTTATTTCACTCATACCCAAGAACAGAGCAGAAATGGGTCCTAATAGGCTCAGGTCCCCGCCAAGGTGTCGCAGGAAGCTGTATAGGGCAACCTCTTGAACCAAACACTCTCATTTATGGACGAGGTCCCAAGGGTTCTTGACAACGAAACTTAGCCTTGCTTATTCATTCTGTTACTTCGTGAATGACGGAGCTGTTGCTCCTTTTTCTCGTAACTGATGCAATTGCATTGCATTTTCCGAGTTGGATCAAGTAGTACCTGCGGAAACTGCTCCGTTGACCTCACTGAGTCCTGTTGGTCGAAGAACACTCGCGTATCTTGCTCGTTGCAGCGACCTATTGTTATTCGAATTCACTACCTACTCAGCCAGTATGCCTGCTGAATCTCACGAGTAACAAAATAGAGGGCTACTGCGAAAATATTGCTGGTTACGTGTTGTCCACTCTAGCCTGATGTCCAATCGAATGAGCATAGCACAGGGGTAGAGGGTTGTTTTCTGGAACAGTAAGGAGGAGTCATAGTTGCGATTTTCTTGACGATCTAAAATTATCTGAAGTCGATAACCAGTACATGTAGTCGCAAACTAATTTTGCACGGATAAATGTCCACTGCAGTAGCAAGTGGGCTAAATCCGCATGGCTTGTACGGGACTATCTCAATGTCATCTTCTTCTAAAGAGAAACGGCCTTGTCTTCGTTTATGAAGTCATGAGAGTTCCGGAGCCATGTGCTTTGCAGGGCAAGTCTAATTCGACTCTAATTTTAGTTTGAAGCATGGATTGGGTGGTGGCAGGTCTTCGATAATGTGCTGTTGTTGAGAAATGGAAAGTTGCCCTTGCTTGGGGAATGGAAACAGCTGCCCTGTTCGGGAGATGAACTACTCTACAAAGTTCCAAACGTTGGATTGGACAAGTCTTGAGATAATCAAACGGCGAAGGTACTAAGCATTTACAGTACCACTATTGGCTTGGCTACCTAACCCATACAAGATACATAGGATGGATACATTGTTTCAAAGAAGACATTCGCGAAGGGTTCTGACCTTGTTTACAAATGTGTGTGCATCTCGAGACTGCTCGGCAGTAGTAGGAATAACAAGAGTCCCAATGGAAAATTACAACTAGCTAAGAACCATTTCTCTAGATGTAAATACGGTAGTTCTACAGTACATATACATGTGTAGTGACAATCGTTGGCGTACGAGTGTGCGCAGAGGCGCAGTCATGGACACTGCCCTGCATTACTGTACAAAGTGTGCTTGAGGTTTTGTAAGACTACATAACCAATACTGCCTCGCATTAGTGCCTCGAAAAGCATGCATGTGTATGCGTACCGACTTCATCCTTTGCTTTCACGCATCGAGTTAAGGCGTCCAAAGAGACAGCCTCAGTCAGAGCTGCAGGTGAAAAACGTTTTGCTTGGCTGGGTGGCAAGGAGGGTCGGGTCAGAAAAGTCAATTGAAAAGCAAATTGGGACTGAATTGAATATAGTAGCGAATCATATTAAATTGAAATTGAATGGGGGTGGTGGAGAGTACCACCAGATCGACCCCGTGGTTCACGTGCTGACAGAGATTTTGAGGAAAACAGAAGTATCTCGCCGCAGCTTCCTTCTGTAATTATACTGCGGCAATTTTGCCGTTTCAGGTGTTCTCGAGACTTGAGATGGAGTTCATCTTCTAGACCCCAAACGCGTCAAACTGACCACACAACGAGAAATACGATAGTCATAATCTGCTGACCCGGCAACCCATAGGCCCAATGTCCATGTAGTTCGGCAAAAGGTGCTGCAGGACGAAGGCGTCATGCTGGAACTAGATCATATAAGATTTCGTTGTGGTGCCACATGAGACACATCTGTGCAGGGATGGGCAACGCCACAAACGCCTTTCGAGAGTGCCATCATTGAAGGAGAGTTTGTGTGTTGGTGATACCCTGACGTCCCTGACGAAGCGCCGAAACACCTCCATTTCTGCAAGAATTCGAGATTCCTCGCCCCTGTGGTTGTTACAACCTTTAGAATGTGTGGTCCCACAATTGCCTGGAGCTGAAAAGATCCTTTGGGCAAGCAAGCACTCTTTTGTGTCTCAAGTGGTACTTCTTTTTTGACGATAGGCTCTGTCGAGGCAGCAGGGAACTGCCTGCACGCCAGCTCTGAAAGTATATGTGCGGCGAATTCCGGTTCAACGGCATGCTTTTGACAAAGGAGTTTGGTGATCTCTTCGCAGACTCGATCGTCGTTAATGTTGAATCTTTGAACGGCGATGCCAACAATGTCTGAAAAGGACGTTTTCCCATCGTTTTCTCATCGTGGTGACACAGTACCAAGGACGCCATGCCATCGTACGAATGGTAGTTCTGCCGTGGTGGACGGAACTTGGAAGTGGACACGAGGTGAGTGTTTCTAAAAGGTTGAAAGTGGGTTTTTTAGGGTACTGGAACCCGTGAGCTTTGACGTGCTTGTATCAGCGTTTTAAGTTGTCATTTGGAGTGCAGCAGCCCACTGGAGGCGGTGTCCTGTAAACACTGCGTGGTTTGCAGTGTGTACCTAGTTGCCCAAACGCATGGTGAGAGTTGTACGCGTATGAGCAGGAGACGGGTGTCAACAAAGGCAATGTCACTACAGTACGTACATCATGAGGGGGTAGACACTTGGCTAGGCATACCTGACCGATTGATTGTTTGATTGGTGTGTTCAAGGGCGAGAATGATAGCGTCGGAAATTGTGAGAGTGACGGATCCTCACGTTCACGTGACAATATTGATCTCCTACAAAATATGTCACAGCATACTGCGGGACCGTATTGGTTTTGTCTTTCGAGTTAGGGCAGCATGCGATACGTGTATTCCCGCATGCCACAGGGCGTCGCAGCGGGGTAGCCCACGCCACGTTCCTGAGCTTTTTGCAAGCATCTACGCTGAGGCTATATAGGGGGGAAACGACATGAGGGTAGACAGAAAAGAATATGTGGCGTTGTAAAGTGCCAAGATCATACTCACTTGTTCATTCAGGAGGCGCTGCATGCACTGAATGGTGTGTTGTGCGCCGTGTGTGCCATGAGGATGTTCACCATTCACAATGCGCAATGATTTTTGCCTACGTCGGATTGTTGCCTGCGTGTCACGCTGAGCAATTAGGCGCCCCCCTGGGTCCAACACTGTCGCGTCCATCGTGCCAGCCCCACGCCGCGCCTTCCTGGAACGTCACTTGTGTGCACCGAACTGCACACCTGTCTCTCCCCCCATCTCTCCGCCGCCCCAACCACGCGCACACCTTGCACCCTCCGCACGCCTCCCCGTCCCGCCCCGCCCTGCCCATCCCCGGCACTCGTCCGACCACTCTCCGCACCGCACCAAACACAAACCACACACACGCTCCCGTCGCCTCGACACCCCATCGTTGCCCCCGCTGTCAACTTGTTGCCCTCCTCGTCGCATCCTCTCCATTTTGTCCTTTTACCGATCGGGGGGGGGGGGGG
This sequence comes from Endocladia muricata, assembly GCA_032356245.1. Taxonomy (NCBI): domain Eukaryota; phylum Rhodophyta; class Florideophyceae; order Gigartinales; family Endocladiaceae; genus Endocladia; species Endocladia muricata. The sequence continues at coordinate 13,405 of JAUKWC010039121.1, forward strand.
GGGGGGGGGGGGGGGGGGGGGGGGGGGGGGGGGGGGGGGGGGGGGGGGGGGGGGGGGGGG
>JAUKWC010039132.1:0-13453 GCA_032356245.1 Endocladia muricata
CCTTCCCCCCCAATCTCATCGCGCACCATTTCACTCCCTCTTTGCACAATGGCAGGTGACCCGTTGACTCCCACCTCGCAGCCCTCCGGCCTTCTCAACACCCCCATCCGCAACGCAAACACCGTCCACCAGCGCATCAAGGACTTTCAGGCCTCCAAGGCCACGGGCCTCTTCACCTTTCGCGCCGGCCGGTACGTCTCTCAACTCGTTTTTCGCACATATTCCTTTTTTCGTGTGCAATCCAGAGTTCGACTATATGAACCTGACGCGCCCGCAGGGCTCCGCGTGCAGCGCATGCAGGTGTCCGGCACCATGACGTGCGTCCTAACGAAAGACGGAGTGTGATGTGCTGACGCCGAACATTGTTTTCTTTTATGAATGGTGCTTCTTTTCATGCACACGGTGGCTTCTCGGGGCTGGTGGTGGTGGTGGTGGTGGATGTATGCAGATACGACCGGGTGCTGAACCTGGCAATGGGGCTCGGTACTTGCTTTGTGCTGGCGAATGTCGGACACGGCATCTACCAGCTCTCCACCAACACTGGGCGTAAGGAGGGCTTCTAGGCCAATATTCTCTACCACAAGGACGTTTGTGAGTAAAGTGCGTTACATATGGCGCTTCAAGAGCGTCACGAATTTCGGGAGCATGTTGCATGTTGACTTATTTGCGCAGATGAGCGCGTAGTTACCGTTCAGATGGGTTGCCCTCGTACGCAGGCAACGCGATAGGTCATGCATCTTTTCACAGCATCATCTGCACGCTCCAGAACGTCCAACGTCACAGCCACTTCCCCCCGCTTGCACCCTACTACGCTTTATCATCCGCTTCCGCTTCTGCTTTCGCATCCATACTCTCCTCCTTCATCATGCGCCTCAAGCCGAGCGATGAGCATATCCAAATCCTTACAAACCCTCCTCTTTCTCCCCTCCATCTCCCTCCGCAACACCTTCAAAACCTCACCGGCCCTCTCCACCCCCCCTCCCCCTTCTCCCAGCAACGCAAACGCCATAGCCGACACGAGCACCTCTGCAACATCTGCCCGCCCTCCCTCCCGTTGTATAAGCCATGCTACCCCTTGTAACCCCCCCCCAATTGCCCGCCGGCACTCGTCCTCGCCCTCCTCCGCAAGCATATGTAGCGCCATCGCAACCTCAGGCACTGCGCACATGGCCGTATCGCCCCATGCCTCACCCTGCCCGCACTCATCGCAGAGCGTGAGAAAACGAACCAGTGCGGCAGCAATGCGCGTGGCGTGCGCCCCGGAGCGCAGCTGGACAAAGGCGGCGACGGCTGCGAGGCAGTGCGCACTTGCGTTGGCGCGTGCGGCGTCGAGGGGGCGAGAGACGGCGGTCAGGATGACTGTCGGGGTGACGGCCTCGAGAAACTGGAGCGGCGGGAGAATGGCGCGTGCGAGACGTGCTAAGTCGCGGACAAGGGGGGCGGGAGGGGTGTGCGGGTCGGAGGCGTCCTGGAGAAGGAGGTGCGTCTCGTGGATGAGGGCGGCGCTGGCATTGCGGAGTGGGGTATGGAGAGCGGGAGCGGGAGTAGGAGCGGGAGGGGGGTGAAGGAGGGTGTGGAGGTGGACGGTGAGGTCTGTTTCGGCGGAGAGAACGGCAGCGGCGCGCTCGGGAGTGGCAGGCATGAAGTGTGGGGAATGAGTGGGTTGGGGTGGGAAAGGTGGGATGTGGGAAGGTGGGATTGGAGGTGGAGGGAGGGAGGGTTTCTGGCACAGAGGGGGTTGTGTTGACGAGGGACGACGAGAGTGGAGGCGGATGGGGGAGAATGAATGGAGGATTAATTCGTCTGGGAGGGTGAGTTGGAGAGGAGCACTTGGTGTGCATGTTGTGTGCGCGGTGGAAGCGGCGCGTCGCGCGCAGGGGGGGGGGCGGAAGGCGGTGAGTGGGTGGAGTGTGTTCACGGGGGTAACATGCAAGGTGGTGAGACACGTCAGTTGTGTAATTCTGCCGCCAATCAGCGCGCGGCACATTAGCCACGTGGCAACAATAGGTGTATAGACGGCGATTCCGATGATACCGCCTCACGACCACGTCCTCGCCGTCTGTAAACTACCTCGCCCCTACTCTCTCGGTGTCAACAGCACCCCCCTCCTCTCCCTTTTTTTGGCTCCTCAGTTGTCACTTTACGTTGCGTCGTTACTCCCTCCCCCCACTTTTCTTTCTTTCATCTCTTTACGTTGTGCTCTCTCTTCCTATCTGTGTAGGGTGTGTACTAGCTTTTGTACCACTGCAACATCAAGCGTGTGTGTGTCGTGAGTGTTGTTTGTGTGTTGTGTGTGTTTTTTTTTTTTTTTTCTTCTTGTCTTGTGCCAATAGGGCTTGACCGTGTGAATAAGTGAGAGAGCAAGCAACGACATCACGAAAGACAAAAGGGTGTGTGTGTGACCGGAAGAAGGAGTGTGAGCAACAGTGTCGTCGTTCTCTCTAAAGTGTTGTGAAGTTGTGCGCGCCGAGCGAGCATGCCGCCCCCCTGATGAACGAGGTTGTTGTGGGCTACTCGAGCAATCGCAAGAAGCAGAAAAACTTCTTTGAGGGCCTGGTTGCCGCCGCCAACCGTTGGCGTGGTCGCTACGGTCGTCTGCAGCAATCGGTGTTTGTGCGGATGGTGCCGTTGTGTGATGGAGAAGCCCCGCCGGGTGTCGTCTTGGATGCCGTTCTCCACAAGCGCACAGATGATATGGCTGCTGCGGTGTCGGGTGGTGATGAGAGTGCTGCACGTCGTCTGGCAGCCCTGGGTACGTTTCTGGATGGAGAGGGTGGGGGGGAGAGGGACAATGTCATTGCTGTTGACCCGTTGAAAGGGGTGTGGAGGCTTGTGGACAGGCGCAGGATTTCCGAGGCGGTGGATCGTTCGTTTGGCCACGGCAGGGTCGAAGGGTGTATTCCGCATTGCAAGAATGTGAGTACGGTGTCGTGGACTGAAGTGCCGGTCCGTGATGGGTCTCAAGCGGTGCAAGAAGCACTGTTGGGTCGGCTTAACTTTCCCATCATTCTCAAGAGAAGGCTTGCATGTGGCACGAAGGCGAGTCATGAGATGGTGATTGCGTACGATATGGATGGTGCACTCGCTGCCGTCAAGTCTGTCTTTTGTATTGAAGACACGATTCGCAGCGTGCACAAGAAGACGTCGGCTGTGATCCGCTCAGAGCGCAGCATGGGACTTGAGTATGATGATACCGACGAGTACAATTTTGATGAAGTCGTCATTGCTCAGGAGTTTATCACCAACCACGGAGGCGTCCTTTTCAAATTGTACGCCATTGGGACGCATGTTGTTGTGCAGGCCCGTTCCAGTGTGCAGCATACCTTGAAAGGGCCGCAGGGTGGTTACTACTACTTTGACTCGCAGCGTCTCCATTGTGGTGACTTCTCCTTCGACACCGTAACCGGGTGCAGCAAGATGACGGAGGCTGTCATGCCTTCACCCAAGCTAGCTGCTGCAATTGTGGAGGCTTTGACAAAAGAGCTAGGTTTGAGTCTCATTGGCATTGACGTGGTTTATGATGTTCACTCAAAGAAGTACTACATAGTTGACATCAACTACTTTCCTGGCTATAAAGGAGTGAGCACAGCGTATGAATGGGTGTTAGAACACATTTGTAATCTTGTGTGGCAGCGGTTGGAGGACAAGTGAACTGCTTTCGGTTTTTTTTCGATTTGCGTCCTTCCTGGCGCTCGTCTTTACTTTCCTACATGACGATAAGAGCTACTGCGTTATCCAGCTGTTTGGGGCTACCTTTCGTTCTATATCCAGACATCAGGGTTGGCCTTCGTTTAAACAAGCACGCTTACATATCTCGGATAGGGTCAGCCAGAGGCAGAGGCTTTGCCCGCGTGCTGGGCGAATCTACGTAAATGAGTAAAAGAGCAACGGCTGTTTTCATGATGATCTCATGTGTTAGTCCAATACTCGCAGTGCTGATTGCGCGGCGCCGCGTTCCCGCAAATGAGAATCACTTGCCAAGATGGAATGCTGTTGAAACCTGCTTCGCAATTCGCTGCACTCCAGGCTCAGAGTCTTTGTCTCTTGCCGTAAGAATTGACTGTCGGAGCTCGCCAGGCAAGCATTGCAGCACGTCAGAATCTCCGCCGGCCTGATCTTTCAGCCCAAGCAAGACCTCCAATCCGCACCGACGCAGTGCGGCATATTTTGCGTCCGAAATCCCGACCTCCGCTAATCTCACAATTCTGGCGTAGAGAGGGGTTTCACTGCTAGACGAGGTTGGCATCTTTAAAACTCCGTTAGCGGAACGAGTAGTCATTCGCTTTAATGCTTGTAAGACCCCATGACGCACCTCCCAGTCGCTCGTGATTGTTTCTTCCATGATGGTCAGCAACGAATCAGCATCGAGCGATTGGAATTCTTTTTGCCCGGCGCTTGCGTAAGCGGCTTCGATGCAAGTGATGGCTGCTATGCACATAGCTTTCTGGGTTTTCCTAGCCTTATTCCGAGCGTTTACCGCGTCAGCATCCGTCCCCGTTTCCCAAACCATGCGAGAGACGTTGGTTGAAATATCTGCGTCTTTAGTAGCATCACCGTGCATAGTCGAACCCCAAAGTTCGGAGAGAGTGTCTCTAACTTCGTCAAACATGTGAAACTGATCATGACAGTTCTTTAGCAATTTGGCAGCTGATGCTATGGCACCTAATCGGTAATCTTTTTTCCCGCGCTGAGACTCTTGCAGCAGAATTCGAACGATGTTATCCGCTCCACCAGCTGCTTCCCAGACTACAAGATCTGAATACGATTCTGCAATAGTTCCAATAGCATCGAGAGCGGCTGTTTTTCCTTCCCAGATGTGACCTGGCAAGCAGACAACTAGTGCTTTCGCGGCAGTAGCAAGGTACTTGACATCCACAGACTCATTCGACGCAGCTGCTAAAGCTCCCAATGTCGCGGCAGCACTCCGTTTCACTCGATACTGTGACGAATTGGCGAGGCGTTGCTCGCATATTTCTGTAATTTCTTCTGCATACAATCGCAAGCCTGCTTCGGTACTTGGAGCTCCTTCGCTCCAGACTTCCCTCCAATTGGCTCCTGCCCCTTTTGCATCATCATCTGTTTCATATCGTCCCATATAGGCAATTGGAAGCATTGCACTGGCGTGTTGTCGGGCCGTGTCAGGAGACCTTCTCCAGAGACCAACCGCGAGAGCAGAAGCCAATGAGCGCTCCTGAGCATCTTCTGACCCAGAGTACCCAACAATCTTGTCCACAAGCTTTCTGACATCGTCTGTTCGTGAAAGTTTAGCGGCTGCTCCAACCGCAGTGCACCATAGCGATCGAAGAGCGGTGTTGCTATCCATACCGGCTGCTGCCGTGGCAGCGTGCAAAAGGCGACCTGCATATGGTTCCACCACGACAGCACGCGAGCGGAGGATCGTTGCAAAAAATCTAGCCGTAGCCGCACGCGTAGGAATCCCAATTCCCACTCTGCACAATCGTGTCAGTTTTGGAACTAGACTCTCAACAATGCTTTCGTCCACCAGTCCCGACAGGCGTTCTAGAGAGTCGATCAGGGGAGAATCAGACATAGAAGCGGCATCGACCCTTGCTTTCTGCAACTCATCTTTGGAAGCGACATGAAACTGTGCGTAGTTCAGAACCTGTGGCTCAAGCTCAGTAGCTGCTTCTAATAATTTCTCCACGAGGACAGGCACCGAAGAAGTCAGTGCGCTACTTCCAAGGCGAATTATATCTGATAAGGTTTTGGTAGCAAGGATGCGCACTTCTGAGACTGCATGAGTAAATGCAGGCAAGACAGCTGGTATCAATACCGTTATAACCTCAGTTGCGACTTCTACTCCGACTTGTGCAGGGTCTGCTAGATGCACTGAAAGTTCAGAGAGTGCTCTTCCAGTTCCACCGGCAGCTTTCCTGACACTTTCTTTGATATCGTCTAGTGCTCGCAGCGTGATATACCACAATTCGGACATCAGATCTTTTACTTGGTCCCATGTCCTCGAAGCCAACGCATCACGTAAAGCTCCGCAGGCAGCTTCTCTATTGCGCCACTGCCGAGACGTCATGGCATCCAAGCAATATCTAGTGACAAGCTCGTAGTGTTCGGAAACTGCCTCCGCCACTGTTACTATGCCAGATGCCTTCAGAGTGGCACTTAAAACAGAGGCCATGGCCATTCTTACTCCCTCTGTCGGATCGTAACAATAAACATAGAGACGAGGCAGCAACGTCTTTAGATGAGGACGCAACTGCTCTGCCGCAACTTCATTGTCTAAAAGAGCACTTCCGGCTAGTGCTGCTCCACGACGGTTGTTCCATAAAGCAGTGTGACCAGCAAGATCCATGAACTTGTAGACCAACTCTGGTTTCCCCATGTCCTGAGCAAGTGTACAAAGCTCTTTATAGGTCCCAGAACGACCGCTGCTTGATGACTGTGCGGCTTCCCCTTGCAGTTCCAGTAAGGTAGCTTGGTCCCCAGGAACGACTGAAGCAGCTTTCGACTTACCTATCGTCAATGATCTCACGAGGGTCGACACAAGATCCCGTTGTTCTTTTGGAGGACACATGTCGTAAACAAGCGCAATTCCACAGGATGCCATCTGCTGAACAAAGTCTGAACGATCGCCGAGAAGAATCGTAAACGCCTGCTGGATATCTGGAAGCATACCAGACAACAGTTTGCATTGCTCATCATGCCTGGACTTGTCTTCCGATGTTGCAAACAATACCTGATCCGAAGTGGTTACGCTAGCATCGCTCTTCGTCCCCAGTAGTCTCAGAAAGGTAAAAAGGCAAACACAACCTCCCGCCCGAGCATTAGGTCTCTCGTTTTGGCAAAGCTTGACAACGTCTCTGATAGCCTTGATTATACTTGCACCTTGGTTCTCATTCTCCGAGACCGCATCATCAACTACTTCAGTCCTGACTTGTACCTTGTCGGAGTGGATCAGCATAATGGATGTGAGGTCTTCGGACTTTGACAATTGCGATGAAGATACTGTCGAAGTACCCTCATCCTCTGATACGGTTGGAGGAGGAGCATTGTATCCCGACGACGAGCGTACCAGGCTTTCCGCAGCTGTGAATCGAATTTCGTCCTCTTTTCGCTCGCGGCAAACGCCGATGAGTGTATCAGCTGTGATCTGCTTAAATGACCTTCTAGGCTCACCCACGCAAATTCGCCCTAGTGCATCAGCTGCTGCTTCGGCGAGGCGAGGGTCGGAGCTATGCAACTTGAGGATACCAGAGAGCGTATTGACGGCGACCGTACGCACAGGTAATGATATTGGCAGCGGTCCTTGCGTGCCAATGTCAGCCAAAGCGACACATGCTGCAGTTCGAACTACATTTGACCCGTCGACTGCCAGGGTAGCTCGTCGGATGACTCGAAGACATTGCTTGGCAAGAGGGCTCTCATCAGCTATACTACTCACCATGTCACTACGGCGGAGATATCTAGAAATAATTTGCCCTAGGACCAGTATTTTTGCTGCTCTTTGATCTTCTCCGTATCGGCCCGACGCAACACCAGATTCATTTGGTTGCAAACCCTCCCCGATGACCGTCACTTCAGCGAGCGCATCTTTTTCTTGTAGAGCTTCCGAGGCTATTCCAGCGAGAATGGATACAGCACGAGCAAGAATAGTGTCACCAGCTGCAGATTTTCTTTCAACGAGCGTGACCAAGGATGCAATTCTACTCGAGTAAGTTGTAGATATTCTTTTTCGCAGAGAACTCACATTGCACGAGAATAGTAGAACGGATAATGCAGCTCTTTCCATATCCACGCTCTTGCCTGGCGATTGAGAGATAAGGACTTGATCTGCATTTTCGTTCAGCTTGACTAGAGACAGTAGCTCGTCGGGATTTTTCTGTAGGAAAGACTCAATTTTATCGCTACGAAGAAGCCCATCTTTGTTCGCAGCAGCTACAGCATGGCGAAGTGTGGACAACGCAAATGACAGGTATGCGACAGTACTTTCAGGCCGAACCTTTTCCAAACCGTATCTTGAAATTGTCACGACCACGTCAGAAAACTTTGGGTACACGGAAATGTCCGTCATCGCGTCACTCTTATCAGCTTCCTTTTCCCGTGACGCCCATCGCTTCGCAGAGAGCCCATACAACGCGTGCTGTCTGACATCCTGCCTAGTATCAGCTGTAGCAATGACATTCAACAAACGGGCGTCACAGTCCGAAAACGAAAAGCATTCATTCGCCCACTGCACAGCGGCAGCCCGCGCGGAAGAGGCGACGTCGTCACCGTTTTCAACCACCTCGAACAGTGTTGATAGAATACTTCTACGATGCCCGGATGTGTCGTTTGCGGGCAAATTGATGACGCGAGTCAACGTAACGAGAGCGTGAGATGCGGACGCACGCACCTCTGGCCGCAGCTCCTTCGCCCTCGCAGCTGCAAAGAACAGCTGTGCCGTCACGCCATTCTTCTCCATCATCGACGGCAATCGAACAATCATCTCCGACAGTCCTGTATACCCAAACGCGCGCACTTTGTCCGAAAAGCTTGGACTTCCATTAGTTTCATTCTTCACCAACTTCATCATGATTTCTACAAACTGCACTGCATAGCTCTCCAACACACCCTCGTCCGCGTTCGCTACAACAAACGACACAAACTGCATTCCCAGGGCCTGAAACCGCGGTGGAATCCCCGGCGTGATCAAGCTCATCCTCATAACATCCAGCACCTCTGGAAAGCAGCTCGCACACATAGTAACCCGCAACAGCCCCTTTGCCAACACCACCATTCGAAGCGGAATCTCTGCGAGCGGGTCCCCAAACAGCTCAAACAGGGTATCAGCTATGCTTGGATCCTCCGCGACAAGCACGTCGCACGTATCCACTCTCTTCATCGCGTCCTCCCCCGCGGAACACAACATCGTCCTCCTGGCTGACCCTGCCGCAACCAGCAGGTGCGGAAACACCACCACTGCGCGCTCCGGGTGTTGAATACCCGCATACTCTGACGCAAGCCGGACCACGGGCAATAGCAGCGTTTCCGGCACAGGCTTATCCAGCTTTTGACGTAAAGCCTGCAAACCGTACCCGAGGAATTCACGCACGGTCTCCTCCGAGCAGCCCTCGATGCGCTTCCATAGACGCGAATCAGCCGCTGACGGCTCCTCCATCGCAGCCGCATGCAGTGCCCGCAATGAAATTGCATTCACAGCGTTCTTCGTAGGTTGCGAACTTAGTTTAGACACCGCGCATATGAGAACCGGCAGCGCTTCTGCCTGCTGCGATTGCGAGAGTGTCTTGAAACATCGCGCCAGGTAGCCGCCGACAATGGAGACATTGACCGTTAGCGAGCTGGCATCGGGAGCAGTAGCAACCTGCAGCACGGCGGAGAAAGGCAGGGAGAGGTTTGGGATTGCCCGCACGCGAAGATTGATATGGCTGAGGGCCTCAAAGCATTTTGCACGGGCGGCTTCCGACGTTGTGGAGAGAGCGGAAAGTAGAGCGGGGAGCAGAGCTGTGACGCGCTTCTGAAAGACGGCCTCACTTTTGGCAAGCGCAAGAGCGGTGAGCACAGACTCAACGGCTTCCAGTTCGGAGTCGCCCATTGTGACTGAGCTGTGGACGACAAAAATTATCTGGAGGCAAACCAATTGGCCTACCTTCACGAGCCACTGCGATGCAAAGGATTCTCAACTCTTAAGCAAAGCTACTGATATTCGCTGAGATAATGATTGCAACGCGTGAATGAGGCGGGGTGCAACTATACACAAAGTGTACAAAAGGGATTCTGATTCCGTTCAAGAAGGTCCAGCAAAGTCATTCCATTGCGATGTTCGGCTGGAAGTCCGTTCTGGCCCTTTGGACAGCCTCTGTTTTTTAACTGGCTACATCCACAGCGTGTCGCTTGTTCCTAACGGAAAAGAGAAGAGCACAGCAGTATTTTGATATTGATCACTTTCGAAGCTATCCAAAAGGAATATCTGTCTGGGTTCGAATCCGCGACCTCCCCCGACAGGAAGGTATTTCCTCCACTTGTGCTATCCCAACAGTCTGTCGCACAGTGACACATCCCATGTGCCATTGCATAATTGACACCTGTCGTAGCTAGTGCCGAAAATTTTATTAAAATTCTACACTTGTTGGCCGTCGAGTATAAATACCTCAAAACTTCAAACAAGAATCGAGTTCTCTTAGGAGGCTCATCTATCAAACGATAACAATAACAGAGAAGATTGGCATTCCCTCTGCGCAAGAATGGAACTCAATACCAAACAGTTATCTGACCTTTTTTTTGCCCCAGCTCAACGCGCGGCCAAGACATCCACAGACTGCGAGAGGTTTGCTAGAGTGTAGTTCTGACTGCTTGTCCAATGTCCTATTCTTTCCGCTACGCAAACGTCGGGATGCTCAATTACAACTACTTGCAATTAGTGAGTTTATAGAAATTCCAACTCCATCCGCTTCCCAACTAGTGCGTGAAAAACCGCGCAAGGTCAGTGATCCTCCACCGGGAATCCCTTCGAACGCATGACCCTCCAAGCCCCCCCACATGCACCTTGCTCAACTCCCTCCCTTTCCTATCTAGTCTTTGGCAAGCCTAATTTGCCACTCCAATCAACAAACACTTATTTTTTGAAATGCTTTTCGTTTAGCTCTCCTCATCTACACCATTCTGCCCATTTTCTTCGCCGAGACCGACATCTTGTTCACAAAATAGATGGCCGCCCCTAGCAAAACCTGCATTACCAAGAACATAATCATCACTCCTTTCCCTTCCTTCCCACCCTCCACTATCATGTCATGATGCTCGAGCAAATCCGAATGCATGTCATCGTGCGACTCGCCAACCCTGTCCACCTTGCCGTGCAGCGCCCGCAACGAGTTATGCATCCCCTTCACCTGGTTTTTAAAATGATCCGACTCGTGCGTAAGGTCACCCGCCGAATCCTTGAGATGACGCAGAGTGTCGATCAATCTGCTCATGTCCACCTTTTGGTGCTCCATCTCTTTGACCAGATGCGCCGTCACGTCGCGTACCCCATCCAACCGCATCTTTGTGTCGTGCGACTCGCTATCTCCCAACGAATGCAGCGCATTGGACATTGTATTAAACACATCGTATACCTGCAGATCCAACGATCCGGCCAACGAATCTTTGGCATTGATGCCCTGGTGAATCCGCGTACTCGGATCCGTCGACGTAGGCGGCGCTAGCTTCTGGTCCTGCGGCGGTTCCGGCGCCTGCTGATGCTGCTGTCTTCCCACCTCTCCATATTCCTGATTTACATATGCCGACCGATGCCCCTCCCCACTATGTGGTGACTCATCGATAAACGCCGCATCATGTACCTCATGCAAAGCAAAAAAGTGTCCCGTCTCTCCCGCAAACGCCAAATATCCCCCCCCAGAGAACGGCAAGCGCACGTCGTTTGCCTTGAAGCATATATGCCACCGGTGCGGGTGACGCGCGTTCATTGCCACACCCACATGCAGCGTCTCGTCCACATACTGCACGTAGACGCGCACCGGCGCGTTCATGTCCAGCTGGCAACCACGCACAACCTCCGTATCTGACCCGTCTGTGTCCGGGTTCCATACCTTGGCCCCATCGGACACATACGCATACAGATACGGCACATTGCGCGTGCGCGAGTTGGAAAAGGTGTCAATCACCAGACCCAGCCCTTGATACGTGTGGTCAATGCCCATGGCAGACCCAAGGCGCGGGCGATCCTTCGTGAAGAAGAAGCCCATTCCGTCGGCGGCCTCATGGCTCTCCCGAACCGAGTCAATCTCGACATCAAAGTAACCGTTAAAGTTGTTGCTCTCGGTGCGCACGGCACCATAAAAGACGCCCTGGTTGGCCTGGCTGGCGCTTGTGAGACGCACAATGTCGCGACCGGATTTCCCGCGCGTGATGACGGTCGAGCCGACCTGGAACCATCCGTCGACCGGATCACCCCCCGCGCTCGGTTGATATGGATGCCGGAACGAGTGATCCGGGTCGCCGCGACCGACGTAGGGGAAGTCAAAGATTTCGGGGTGCTTTTTCTGTCGTTCGGCCCTCGAGGGATATGCCATGGCAGGGTGAGAGTGGATGAAAAGCATAGCCGCTACCATAGCGGCAACGAGAAGCACGGGCATACGTGCCATCGCGAGCGCAAAGAAGGAGATCCGCCAAGTGCAGCGCTCGATGCTTGCGAGCACTCGAGTCGCCGCAGCGTTTGAGACCGCACGACACGCTGGCGGAGGCTCGTTTACCTCCGCAGAAAATTCAAGTGCGAACGTCGTTGGTGAAGAAGCGGATTGTCGGAGAAATAGAAAGGGTCTGGTAACGAGACGGGAACCGAGCGGACAGGCTGGAACTGGTGAGGAGAAGGTAGTCAACTTGATCGCATAGCTGTGTTCACAGCTCAAAAGTGTTGCGAAAGTATACAGTACAGTCCGCGTGGGATAATTGTGCCGCACGTGGCTGCGGCGCAGATGACGGTGCTCAAAAAACCCGACTTTGCTGCCCCGAGTGGGATGGTAATTGATTCTCTCTGCCCTTCGTCCCGCTTCAAAATGCTTGCCTGCCCCATTCGGTCGCCTCCCCCTCTCGGTTCAATGTCCACCTCCACCTCCCCTACCCTCATCGTCCCCTCACCCCTTCCGCATCTCCCCCAGCCTCCTCCTCCTCCTTCCACCCCTCCCCCTTCTCGCCCACGACCCCACATCTCTCCACAACCACCTTTGGCAACCTCGTAAACGCTCCCGTCCCTGCCTTTTTCTCCACCTCGTACAGCACCTCCAACCCCTCCTCCACCCTCCCAAACGCGCAATACCTCCCATCCAAATACCGACTATCCCCCCTCCGCGTATTCACAAAAAACCTCGAGTCACACTTCCCCCCTCCTACCATCGACACCATTCCCGGCACCGTGTGCATCACGCGAAAATTATCCGCCGCAAACACTCCCCCCTCCGCCGCCTCCCCGCTCTTCCCACCATTCCGCAACACATCCCCCAGCTGCACCGTTAAACCAGGCACGACCCGATACACGCGCGTGCCCGCAAAGCCACGCCGCGCCAGCGCCTTAAAGTTGGCGACCGCACGGGGGGTCACCGTGCCGTACAGGGCAATCATGAGGCGCTGCGGGCGGGACCCGTCCACAGAGAGGTCCAGGTAGACGCGGGCGGTTGTAGGGGGGGGTGTGATGCTCGGGTCGATGTCGGAGACCGGGGGAAGGGGTGGGGACGGAGACGGGGACGTCGGAGTGAAGATGAATTTATCGGGAAGCAGTGCCGGCGGGGAAGTGGGAGGTAAGGAGGAGGCGGAGGTGGCTGCGTGAGCGATAGAGGGGAAGGGGAACGGGGCAAGGAGGGCAAGGGCGGCGTGAAGAATGGTGCGGCGGGATGGCTGGCCGGGGGGGAGGGACGCGCCCATGCGTGGGCGTTGGCGCCGTGGCGGTCGGAGGGTTGGAATGGGAGCGGGGGGCGTGTGACGGGAGGGG
>JAUKWC010039143.1:0-13449 GCA_032356245.1 Endocladia muricata
ATTTTGACCTTTGAAAATGTCCATAATTTAATATATTTACGGATCGTCAAGATACGAATTTAGCTACTGACCTCTATAATATTATTTTTCAATTACTAGAAAAGTGGTGATATCATAGCAAAAAGATGTATAGATAAAGAAATCTTAAAAAATGAATGCTATTTTGATTAAAGAGACGATTAAATGGTGAAATAATAGACGTAAGAAGAATGTTATCCTTTATAATTTGTTAAATTCGATAAATGAACAAGTTAATTTGAGGTTTTGTAGGAATAATGAAATTGACTGTAACTAATGATGAACAAAGAAAAAATAGCACAAACTCAACATGTTTTTTGTAATTTGTGCTTTATACCGATATAATTTGCTTTTTAACGCTTATTATTGTATGTTTACGGCAAAACCGTACGTAATGCGAGTTTTTTACAATACTCTAAATGAGTATTCAATAAATTAAACATTATTATAGTCATAATAAATAGGAATAACCTATTTACTCATATATCCCAAATTATGAAAACAAAACTACTTGCTTTTTTATTGATGGCACTAGCTTATTCCTCTGTAACTGCGCAGGTGAAAATTGGTGATAACCCAAATGACATTGATGATTCCTCCATTCTAGAATTAGAAAGCACTAATAAAGTATTAGTAGTTACTAGAGTTAGCAATACTCAAATGGTTGCTATTAGACCACTAGATGGTGCAATTGTCTTCAATACTACCGAGAATTGTTTATTTCAATATAGGTCTACTATTGGATGGGAGAGCATGTGTAATGGCAGTGTTTCTCAAACAACAACCTTTGCACTGGATAATAATGATGGCACTTTTTCCTATACCAATGAAGAAGGTACTACCACTATAATTAGTAAAAGTCAATTAGTCGACAATAATAACGGCACATTCAGTTTTGATAATGGTAGCGGGACACCCCTGACCTTTGTTGGAACCGATAATCAAAATGCAACTGCTGTAAATTTATTTCCAGCATTAGATGTAGATGGCGATGGAGTTCAAGAAAACACGCTACAAGAAGCAATTGAAGATATAACGACACGTCTTCAAGTTACAGATGGCGACTCAGTTATTGGTAACGAAACAATCACAAATGCGACATTTGACTCAACAACTGGAACAATCACGATACAGGAAGGCGGTAATACCGACCAAATTATTGACATATCTTCTATTGATACCGATAATCAACAGATCACAAATTTCTCTTTTGACTCAACAACGAACAGAATTACCTTAGAACTAGAGAATAACACATCTCAAACAATCGATTTATCTACTCTTAGCAGTTTGAATACCGATGATCAGCAAGTGAGTTTGGTTGGAAACATCTTGACACTAGAAGATGGTGGAACAGTAGATTTATCTTCCTATTTAGATAATACCGATGATCAGGCAATACAAGATTTCTCTATTGCTGGAAATATTATTACTCTTACCTTAGAAGATGGTGGAACGGAAACTATCGATCTATCTGCTATTGCCAATACCGATGATCAGCAGGTGAGTTTGGTTGGAAACATCTTGACACTAGAAGATGGTGGAACCGTGGATTTATCTTCGTATTTAGATAACACCGATGATCAGGCAATACAAGATTTCTCTATTGCTGGGAATATTATTACTCTTACTCTTGAAGATGGTGGAACAGAAACTATCGATCTATCTGGATTTGTAAATACCGATGATCAGCAGGTGAGTTTGGTTGGAAACATCTTGACCTTAGAAGATGGTGGAACCGTGGATTTATCTTCCTATTTAGATAATACCGATGATCAGGCAATACAAGATTTCTCTATTGCTGGGAATATTATTACTCTTACTCTTGAAGATGGGGGAACAGAAACTATTGATCTATCTGGATTTGTAAATACCGATGATCAAAATTTAACTGGCGCAACATTGACTGGAACAAGCCTGCAAATTGATATAGAAAATGGCAATTCTGCTACTGTGGATTTAGCTGGATTACAAGATGGAACTGGAACTGATGATCAAAATATTTCCACCACAGGAACTGCTGGAAATATAACTATTGAAAACGGGAATACGATCACTCTAAATGTAAATGACGCCGATAGTGATCCTACTAATGAAATTCAAAATGCCAGTCAAGTCAATTTAGCCCCTAATGTAAACATTGGTGGTGCTCAAAGAACTACAGTTCAAGAGGCGATTGAAGCCTTAAATGCAAACAGTTCTGATGATCAGACTATTGATTCTTTTGATTTCAATACTTCTACAAATGAACTATCACTTTCTTTAGAAAGAGATGGTGCAGTGCCGGAGACAGTAGATCTTTCTTCTCTTAATGAGAATATTTATAATTCTAATGGTGCGTTAAATAGTAACCGAGCGGTAAACATGGCTACTAATCAGTTAACTTTTAATACCGATGCCAATAGCAGGTCTACTATAACCTTGCGCAGAACAAATAATAGCAATGAAGCAGGTTTTGCCTTTCAAAATTCTGGAAATTTCTACACCTCTGCTATTACTAGCGGAACAACATTGAGTGATAATGTGAGTGGAATAGATTTTTATTCTGGTGGTGGTTCTGCAGATGTTTCTGCACTCACAAAGACGCTTTCGCTAAGAAATGATAACAGAATTAGGTTCTCGCAATATGGTAGTGCAAATACGTACCAATTCGACGCTACTCCAGACAGATATTTAGGTCTTACGGCAAATGGAAATGTAGTAACGGTAGATCCTTCTGCTGTAGGAACTGATGATCAAGAAGCATCTGAAGTTGACTCAGACACCCCTGTAGACGTTGATGGTGATGGCGTCACAGAGGCTACTGTTGAAGATGTGATACAAGCCATTGCTCCTATCACTGCCAAGGCTGCACGTATTTTCTATCCACCTTCTATAGAAGTAGATGCTTCTACTGCTGGTACTGGTAAAACTATTGATTTATATACACAATATATTGCGCAATATGGTACTCCGCAAGTTGTAAGTGCTGGAGCACCAGCTATACCAACATATTTGGCGAACGAACTGTATTATTATGTAACCTTCGCAGATCCAACAGTATTCGGAGCTATTACTATTGATGCCGCAGGAGTTATGACTTATGAAATTATAGCGCCACCTGCAGATTACAATGTCTTAATTAATGTAGTTTTTGTTGTAAAATAATATGATACAAGAAAAAATGTTTCGTATACTATTGGTTTCAGCATTCGCATGGTTGTTGGGTAACACCTGTATATCTGCCCAAGTCTTGATTGACTTTGAAACCGGTGCTCCAGGATTTTCAGTACCTCCTGCTACTGCCTCCACCGGATTTTATGTTTGGGGTGATCCGATAGGCACAACCTATCAACCCGAAGATGATCGAACACTCACAGGTATTAGAGCGGTTTTTACAGCACAAAATACAGGAGGAACTGGATTTGATGATGTGGATAATGGAGAGGTCAGCGTTCAGTCCCCTATTTATAATGTTACAGTAGCCTCTACAATGTCCGTTTGGTATTTCTTTGGGCAAGGGTTCGTGAGCAACGACCCCAATGATTACAATATATTAGAATACACCCTGAATGGAGGTACTAATTTTACAACATTAGCTTCTAATTTTGATGTACGAATATTACCCGTATGGACGAATGCCACTGTAACCATTCCTGCTGGCTCTCAATTTAGATTACGATTGCGCTCTAGCGATGGTACTGCCAACGGAGATTTTATTGAATCGGGTATTGACGATTTTTCAATAATTTCGGATACTAATGTATCCGTAAACGATATTGTTGTGAATCAGACGGATGGCACTGCTACATTTACTTTAACATATAACGGGTCTAATACTACTGGCTTTAGTGTTGATTATAATACTTCTGACAATACAGCAACCGCAGGAGACGATTATACCACAACAACAGGTACCGTGAATTTTAATGGAACGAGTGGACAAACAAGAACTGTTACTGTAAATCTTGTTGATAATGGCATTGTAGATCCCGAAGAATATTTTAGATTGAATATTTCAAATAGCACTAATACTAATGTGCAAACTGGATGGTATGGCACTGCTACTATACGAGCCAATGATGTCGTAACAGTTGCCAACGCTATTGCTGCTGAGAATAGTGGTTCTATCACGTTCACACTTACATACGTTGGTAATGGGATAGCTGGAGGATTTACTATTGATTACACTACATTGCCATTAAGAGCAAGAGCTGGTGCTGATTTTGTCACGACCAATGGAACCGTTACGTTCCCTCCAGGCACTGTGAATGGTGATCAAATTCAAGTCTCTATTCCTCTAGTTAACGATGCTTACGGAGAGGCTACAGAGAGCTTTCAATTAGTACTGCAAAACCCTTCAAGTATTAATGTAAGAGCTGGAAATCCCGGGGAAGGTTCTATTACGGATACAGATCCTGCCAATGTACCACTCACTATTTTTGAAAAATTTAATGGATACTATGATTACGCATCGACTGGAGGATCACTAAGAGACAGCAGCACGGATTTATGTTCTATAACCACCTCTTCATCGAATACACTAACATCTGACATACTACCAGGTGCAACTATTGAAAAAGCCTATTTAATCTGGGCACATTCGGCACCAGCACCAGATGATATCGTTACACTCGACGGAAATACAGTTACCGCTAGTGTTATAAACAATGCAAATTCAAACTTGACTGGTAACGGATTGACGTTTTTTTCAATGCTAAGTGATGTGACCACTATCATACAAAACACGACTGATATAAACAATCATACATTTACATTCTCTGATTTGACTATAGACAATGACGATCCCTATTGCTCCGGCACCATAACACTGGGAGGGTGGAGTTTGATCGTTTTTTATACGGAACCAAGTTTGACAGCAGTGCGTATCAATTTTTACAACGGCTTTGATCCACAACAAAATGGTGAGAAAGATTATGAGCTCAGCGGATTTTACGCTCTTGGTACGGATAAAGCAAAGGCAACAATTTTAGCATGGGAAGGAGATGATGATATACGGAACAGTGAAGAAGTAACTATTGCCACAAGTGCAGCAGGGAGTCCCTTCAAGTTAGTAGGTGATGGAAGTAATAATGGCACCACTGTAAATAACCCCTTCAATTCAACTATCTATGACAATAGTGGAGCAACCATATTTCAGGAAACTTCTACTAGAGGAATCGATCTGGATACGTACGACATTACTCCTTACATTAACACTGCTGAGACCGAAGCAACAATTAAAGTAAACACGGGTCAGGATTTAATTTTATTAAATTCAGTACTACTTAAAATTCCAGGAAATTTAATTACAGGAACTGTATTTGAAGATATTAACTATCCTGGCGGTGCTGGCCGTGATCTTGTAACTTCGTCGGGTATTGGTGTAGATGGAGCTACCGTAGAATTATATAGGGAAGCCTCTCCAGGAACCTTTGTTCTAGAAGACACGGTGCTGACAGATAGTGCTGGCGTGTATATTTTTGGAGGTATGGCAGATGGCACTTATAAAGTACGAGTTGTAAGTAATACTCTGAGGTCGAGCAGAAACGGAGCTACGTGCACCACCTGCTTAGCTGTACAAACCTTTAAATATGATTATCTAAGCGGAAATTTGACTAGTAACTCTAACCAAGTCGGTGGTTTAGATCCGTCTGGATCAGATGGAGGCACAAATGATCTGGCTGGCGCGCAGACAGTTTCAGATGTTACTATTGCTGGAGAAGGAGTGGCCAACTTAGATTTTGGGTTTAATTTTAATACCATAGTAAATACAAATCGAACTGGTCAAGGATCAATAGAGCAATTTATTATTAATTCCAATAACCTGAATGAAATTGGATTAGACATCGAACCCCATCCAAACGATGGCACCCTGAACCCTGGGGCTGGACAAGATGTTTCTATATTTATGATTCCACCCACTGGAGATCCTCTGGGAAGAACTGCAGATGTGCTATATATAAATCCAGGAGGCTATTTTGATATCAATATGGACAATATTAATTTGACCGCTATCAGTGCTGCCAATACTAGTATCGATGGGCGCACACAAACAGCCTACTCTGGCAATACAAATACTGGAAATATTGGAGCGAGTGGAAAAACTGTAGGTGTAGGCAGCAATATATTACCAAGTTTCGATCAGCCAGAAATCCAAGTTAGAAAAGAACGAAATTCTGGAAATCTTTTTACCATCGATGCCTCTGACACAACAATTAGAAACATAGCGGTTTATGGAAACAACAATAATCACACAAACATTCTTATTAATTCTGGATCAGACACAAAGATTACGGAAAACTATATTGGAGCAAATGCTATTGGAAATGTAGTTTCCAACTTTCTAAATGGTGTTCTTGTCCAGGGAGGAGCTGCTGACATAACTAATAATTATTTTGTCAATGCAAATAAAAATGCCATTCGTATAAATAATACCGGTGGAATATTGATTCGAAACAATCACTTTTTTGAGAACGGAGAATCAACCTGTAGTAACTCGATAGGAATTTTTGACGGATCAGCGATTGAGATCCAAAATAACCTGATCGAGCGTTCTGGAAGATATGCTATAAATAATTCTGGTGGTTCGCAAGTAGCGATAAGTCAAAATACAATCAGAGAAACGAACATCAAAAATTTATGTAATCAAACGACAGCCGCAATTAAAAGTCTGACTAGTAATAACCAAATCGTTGGCAATATTATAAACAACAACGCCCAAACTGGAATTCATCTGGGCGGTGGTACTACATTTGGCAATCTTATTTCCCTTAATAGTATCTACGCAAATGGAACTGTACTGGATGGTCTTGGGATCGACCATGCGCAAGACGGAGTTACCTTGAATGACAATAACGATTCAGATTTTGGGCCCAATGTCCGCTTTAATTTTCCCGTTTTCGAAGGTGCTGCTATTCGTGGCAACATCCTTAAAATAAATGGATGGGCTCGACCAGGGTCAATTATAGAAATCTTCTTATCTGATGTTAGCCAAGGGACTGCACTTAGAGGCAGCAATCGTTTAGGATTCTCACAAGATTACGGAGAAGGGCAAACCTTTGTCGCTAGCGTTATTGAGGGAAGTGCGGCAGATTTAGATACCGATAATAGTTCCGCTTATAATGATATTGATGGTAATCAGGATACCACACATAAATTCAGTTTTAATATACCGCTTACGTTTACTATTCCTGTAGGGAGCCTACTTACAGCAACAGCTACGTTGGCGAATAGTACTTCCGAATTCAGTAGTTCTTTTGAGGTCACAAATTCTTCAATAATAACAAACAGAAGAATTACCTATCGAATATCACCAACTTTTGCAACGACAGGCCGACCTACCGGACGAAAAACAACTGCTATTTTTCCAGATAATTTTGAGGATGGAGAGGACAATGCTTCGTTCAATATTTCTATGTTAAATAGTACTGCTAATACGATTGATAGATACCAAGTTTTTATAGAAAATGTTCCTTATGCCACGATTCCGAATCCAAATTTTGGGAATCACATTTTAGAAACATATGATAATGGTGACGGAACGTATAATTATCTCTTCACTAGTACGGCTCCCTTAGCTGGCAATGCTACCAGGCAAATTAGTGGCGGAGTTCCTGTACCAGCTGGGAACGGGATCTCTTGTGGATGTATTAGTTTTTACAAGTTATGATTATCTAAATAATAGAATAAAGTTAAAAGTTTTATCAATATCTGTGGTTAGGTACTGATAGAAATGCATAAGTGAGCTAAACATTATCTGACATGAAGCAGATGCAGGCTTGTTCGACACTTGAGAACAGTTCTAATAACAAGGAATATGTAGCTTTTCGCGAAAAAAATAAAAATTATCCAACATCGATATAAGTTGTGGTTGTTGTTTTTTTTTACTTTCTTTAATCTACCTCCAGTTTATTACTAATTTTAAATATTTGAATTAATTTCTTTAGCATTAGCTAATTCACTTAAAAGCATCATCAATAAACAAGGGTTCACCTCTTTTTTTAAATAACGCTCTGTCTATTGGTATGACTAATTATGGAGGAAATGAAATAAAAATAGGTATGTGTTTTCAAAAACTTTTTAATGCAAAGAGCCTATTAGAATTTTGTATTGCAAAAAGGGATGTTTTTGAGATTTTTTATTAAAGCTATTTTCAGTGTATTGAAAAGTTTGGTTTTGACAGGAAATTAAGGCGTAAGCCTTTTGCAAGACTCTTGTCTATCCTGTTGTGTTCGAAGCTAGTATTACCAATGCCGCAGGTGCACTGATTTATGAGACTATTGTGTTATCCGCAGATTATAAGGTTGTGATTAAGGTACTCTCTATTATAAAAAATGCAAGATTACTATTAATGAAATTACTTAAGATAAAATATTTATTCACTATTATACTCATTTTTGGCACGCTGTTTCAAGTTTCTGCGCAAGTTGTATTTGCAGATAATTTTACAACTCGAGAATATAACCGTAATGATGGTACTGGATATTTTTCAACCGATTGGATAGAAACTGGTGATAATACAGTTTCGGCATCAGGAAACGTACAAATTTTTCTACAAGCAGGAAATGTCTTGGGATTTATCAATGGTCCTGACCAAGGAATACTTCGTAGAGTGAACCTCAATGGAGCAACATCAGCCTCTCTGTCATTTGATTGGACAACCAGTGGTCTGGATGCCGATGAAAATGGCAGTCCAGAGGAGTTAGGTATATTTATGTCCAGTGACAATGCTGTGTCTTTTACCCAGGTAGGCGCTGGAACAATAGTAGGTACTAATAGTGATACATTTACGGCCAATATTTCCGCATTTATGTCTCCGGTTACCGTATTTCGGCTCCGACCTGTCGGTGGTAATCGATCCTTTGAACCTAACGAGTTTGTAATCATTGATAATTTTAGAATTACCGCTAATTATACCAATACTATAAATGTAAGTGATGTTGTTGTAAATGAAGATGCTGGAACAGCTGTCTTTCAAGTTACTTATGATGGCCCAGCTAGTTCGGGCACTATTTCAGTACCCTACAATACGGCAGATAATACAGCCTATGCAAATTCTGATTACCAGCCCCAATCTGGAACTTTAAGCTTTTCCAGACAATCTCCAGGCGTGCCACAATTTATTACTGTCCCATTAATCGACAATAATTTCGAAGAAGATACAGAAACCTTTTTTTTAAACTTAGGCAACAGTAGCGATAATACGGTCGGTAGAGCAAAAGGTACTGCCACTATTATCGACAATGGAGGAGACACTACTGTACCCGTAGAAGCCCCGCTCCTATTATATGATGAGTTCAATGGGTACTACGATTACGCTATCGCTGGTGATTCTTTTAGAACTAGCGAAACAAATCAATGTTCTATAAAAAATACATCTACCGTAACAGGATTGACGTCTACTATTCCTAATACAGCGGTAATAGAGAAGGCTTACCTACAATGGGCACATGCAGGTGAAGCAGCTGATGAAGTTGTCACGTTTGAAGGACAACAAATTACTGCTGACATTGTAAATAAATCCAATGCTATTGGTCTCAATACCTTTGGCATGGTTGCCGATGTTACCTCTATTATCCAGGGAATTTCGGATCCTTCAACCAACCAATATGATTTTTCGAATCTAGTTATAAAAAATGAAGGTAGGCATTGTGAAGGGGGTATTGTTTTTGGAGGATGGGTAGTACTTATTTTTTATACAGAACTTACTTTACCCGCAGTAAGTATTAATTTGTACAGAGGTTTTGATGGACAACAAAATGCTTCTACAACCTATACGCTGGATAATTTTTATGCTATTGGGTCTACTGGTTCAAAAACTACAGTCTTATCATGGGAAGGTGATGCGCGTCTGGCCAATAATGAATCACTAACAATTACCAATGGATTAGCAACTGCTGTTAATGTAGAATTGGTAGGTGATGGTGATAATAAAGGAACAACAGTCAAAAATCCATTCAATTCTACCTTGTTTGATAATACGGTTACACCTATTATAGATAATACGACGCTAGGAATGGACTTGGATACTTACGATATTTCGCAATATATAGCCCAAAGTGAGTTCTCTGTTACTACTACCGTAAATGTTGGCGACGACTTTGTAATGCTAAATTCGGTATTGTTAAAGGTTCCTAGTAATTTAATCACAGGCCATGTTTATGAAGATATTAATTATCCTGGAAATACTGGAAGAGATAGAATTGCAGCTTCTGGGGTAGGTTTGAACAATGCTACAATCGAATTGTATGATGACACCAATGCCTTGCTGGAAACAAAAAACACCGATGCCTCGGGAGTTTATTCTTTTGGAGGTATGGAAGATGGGAATTATAGTGTTCGGGTGGTCAATACTAGCGTTCGTTCTAGTCGAACAGGAGGTGATTCTTGTACTAGCTGTGTACCGATACAGACGTTTAGGCGTAATTTTGCTGCAAGCAGCCTTTTGGACATTCCAAACCAAATAGGAGGTGCTACTCCTCAAAATGCTGATGTAGGCGCAGGTACACTTACAGGAGCCCAAACGGTCTCTACCATTTCTATTAGTAGTGAAGGTGCTGTTGGATTAGATTTTGGTTTTAATTTCAACACCATAGTTAATACAAATAGAGTGGGTCAAGGCTCGCTGATCCAATTTATTATAAATTCCAATAATCTTGGCGAAAATGGTTTGGACATAGAACCCCATCCCAATGATACCAACTTAAACCCCGGACCTGGACAAGACGTTTCTATATTTATGATTCCACCAGCTAGTGATCCCCTAGGAAGAACTGCAGATGCATTTTACAATAATACAAACGGCTATTTTGATATTAATATGGATAATATCAATTTTCCATTTATAAGCGCTTCAAATACCAGTGTTGATGGACGTACACAAACAGCCTATTCTGGTAATACTAATAGTGGAAATTTTGGAGCTAGCGGAGCTAGGATTGGCGTAGTTGGCACGCCATTACCCAATTTTGAGCAACCAGAAATCCAAGTTAGAAAAGCTAGAGGTATCGGAAATCTCTTTACTATCGATGCTTCTAATACGACCATAAGAAATATAGCTGCTTATGGAAATAACGATGGTTCCACTAATATTCGTGCTAATTCTGGGTCGGCAAATAAAATTACAGAAAACTATATCGGGGCGAATGCAGATGGAATAGCAATCTCTAATTTTAAAAATGGTGTTTTTGTAGCAAATGGGACTTGCGAAATAACTAACAATTATTTTGTCAATGCAGACGAAAACGGCATTCGTATAAAAGAGACTAACGGGACGCTAATTCGAAATAATTACTTTTTAAATAATGGAAGATCAGAATGTGGTAATGCCATTGGTGTTTTTAATGGAACGGCTATTGATATCGAGAATAATCTGATCGAGCGTTCCGGAAAATATGGTATATTTAATGCTGGTGGTTCGCAGGTAATGATCAGTCAGAATAGCATCAGAGAAACAAATAGTAGCTACGTTTGTCCTGAAGATTCGGCAGCAGTCTTAAGCTCGACTAATAATACCCAAATCATTGGTAACATTATAAATAATAATGCCCAAACTGGAATTTATCTGGAAGGCGCTACACTAGCTGGCAATCTTATTTCTCTTAATAGTATCTATGCAAATGGAACCGAACAGGATGGGCTAGGAATAGATCATGGCCAAGATGGTGTTACCATCAACGACAATGGTGATGGAGATGTTGGACCAAACGGTCTTTTAAACTTTCCCGTTTTTCAAAGTGCGGCTGTTCGTGGCAACACGCTTAAGATAAGTGGGTGGGCACGCCCAGGGGCTATTATAGAAATTTTCTTATCAGATGTTAGCCAAGGAACTGCGCTTAAAGGTAGTAATAGGTTAGGGTTATCGCAAGATTATGGAGAAGGGCAAACGTATGTCGCCACTGTTATTGAAGGAAGTGCGGCAGATTTGGATACTAGTATTAACTCTGCTTATAATGATGCGGATGGTAATCAGGATACTACAAACAAATTCAGTTTTAATATACCGCTTCCATTTGCTGTTCCTGCAGGGAGCCTAATTACCGCAACCGCTACTCTAGCAAATAGCACTTCCGAATTCAGTAGTGATTATGAGGTAACTTATGCCGTTTTAATAACAAATAGAAGAATTACGTATCGAATATCGCCGACTTTTGCAGCAACAGGTCGTGCGACTGGTCGAAAAACAACTGCTATTTTTCCAAATAATTTTGAAGATGGAGAAAGTAATGCTTCTTTCAATATTTCTATGACCAATACCACTGCAAACACCATCGATAGCTATCAAATTTTAATCAAAAATGTCCTCTACGCTACAATTCCTAATCCAAATTTTGGAAATCACACTTTACAAACATATGACAATGGAGATGGAACCTTTAATCATCTTTTTACGAGTACCGCCCCTTTAGCTGGAAATGCCACCAGACAAATTCTTGGCGGAGTTCCAGTACCAGCAGGAAACGGAATCTCTTGCGGATGCCTTAGTTTTTACAAGTTATAACTACTTTCATTAATCAAACTACTGGGTCAAGAAGTAGCATCATTCAATAGATGGTAACCGAAGTGCTAAGAGTTACTAGGTCCTCTTTAAAAAGAGCTGGACGCAAGGTGCCCCACATCAACTAGCAAAACGAATATGGCATCATAGATCGTTACGACGATGCCCATGAATACTTTTCAAATTTAGAAACAGATAAAAATAGCACCCCATTAGTTCAAAAAACAAAATCTATGGTTTGAACTTCTAGCATGGAACCAATCCTTTGTTGGAAGTCGACAAAAATAGTAGCATGTGATCCTTCGTATGACACCATACATTCAATCTTATATTGAATAACATTCAAAAGGAACAATGTCTATCCTAATCCCCCTGAGATTTCACTGCAAATAAAGAGATCGCACACAATAACTGACACATTATTCATAAATTAAAATTCTATATATCGCAATTTTTATAGATAAAAAAAAATTAATTAGTTAGATAATCCTACAAATACATAAGATTTAATAACTTTTATAAACCAAAAATATCCATATAGCGATCTAAATACGCATTTAAACGTTCAATTTTTTGTTAAAAAATTGAATAATTAAAACGTATTATGGTTAAACCATACTTCATAATTTATAAAAAGCTATGCAAACATAGTATTTCATCGATTAAATATGTATTTCATCGATTATTTACTTTATTAACACCTTTAATACTATACTAATCGTGAAGTAAACGTATCTTTACATCGAATTATGTGCGTAAAAACCGTAATTGAAATTTAAAAAAAATACCCCTAAATTTAAAATGAAAAAAAATATACCTACAATATTACTTTTAGTTCTAACTTTCTCTCTTTGCGGACAGCAGTGTACGATCCACAATTTTGGAAATATGAAAATCCATGGTCCAAATACACAAGTTGGTTTTCATGCAGATGTAATTAATGATGGTGTTTT
>JAUKWC010039154.1:0-13446 GCA_032356245.1 Endocladia muricata
GGGGGTGGGGTGGGGTAGAGGCAATGCTTGTCGAGTAATTGCTGGGGCGAGAGCGATGGGGTACGTGGGTTAAGCGGAGAGCCGAACATGAAAAGGTGGCTGTCGTTTTCGTGATGGAATGTCTCCTGAACCTGCGAGTGCGCAAGGTCATGCAAATAAAACAATAGCGAGCAACACACATGGGGACAAACCAACACCAAAGTCTACAATATCCCCCCCTCGTGACTGGCGATATGTGTTTCGGAAAGGATAGGTCAGTAATCGGATGGCACTTCTTGGTTGTTCCTGGTCACGTAGGATGCTGAAAGACAGAGGGCTTCACAACAGGTCTCAAGGGCGAAGACAAAGTTAGCGTCCGCCATCTTCACGCAGCCAACCTGTAGATCAAATTCCGATTCGAATGGGAGGCAGGGGCGGTAGAGAACAGGGGTGCTGCATGGTCCGATTCCCGACCACCAGGTCGCCATTGGTTGGCAACTGCTGTCCGATCCAACCCAGGAATCGTCTTCAGACCTGTTTCTCCTGCTACACCTGTAAAGAGTAGTTACATCATTCGGCCTCGGCTCTGACGCTTGCTCTGCATTACCAGCAAAATGAACCCTCTTGGCAGGCTGCTAACGCAGAAAATATATATCCTGCACAATCAGATTTGTTTCAAGTAATTCGCAAATACTTTCCAACCCCCCCCCTATCCCCAACCCGCTAACTCCTAATCCTTTAGAAAACCTCTATTTCCGCAATCCCTATTCCCCGAACCCTCCAACCCTAATCCATTGACCTCAAAATGCAGGGTTCAGAAATGAACCCTCCACAAGTGTTCACATTCCAAAAACAGGGTTCATTTTGCACCACAATGTACCACTATCCTGAAATGGTTGAAAGACCCCCGTGCAAGTGTCTATTTACAAAGGCGCCTGCCTCATATGAGGCCAAAGCTACTACCCAACCTTTTCCTTTTTATACACAGAACTGCCTCCAAAGTCTACTTGTGAGCATCCGATCTACTGTAGAATTCCAACGATGAACTGTTTCGAATGGGCACGGGGAGTTTCAGCAAATTGGAAAGTTGGTAAAAGGACAACACTTACTGCCGAAAAAAAAAACATGTTTCATTACGGTGATCCTCCAAGCTCAGACGAGTAGGTTGGTGCAAGCCGAGGTTTGGCAGAAGGGCGGCAAGTGCAAAACAACGACATTAATCTAACATTGGCCTCATACAATATGCTGCCAATTATCTACGAAATGGTGTCACAGTTTACGCGGTAACTATATTTGAAACATACGATTGACATAATTGTGACAGAATACCCTGCCCGATAGACACTAAACCAGCTAGTACGAATGTCTATAAGGCGGTATTTATCAGATGGTTTCACCCCTCTACCCAAATGTTACTACACAAACTCGACCGTTTTGGCCCATTTTAATATCAGAAGAGAGAGGGCTACCAGTTTCTCTATAAGGCAGGCAAGCCATCTCACATGAGGCCAAGTTGCCTCATAGATAAGGTAACGTTTTAAGATGTTATTAGCGGCGGCAGATTTCAAAGGTTTTTTTCTGTTGTGTTGTGGTTTCAGTGTGACGGAGTCAGCAACGCCGCACCATAATGAGGAAGAAGGTCATGCGGTAATTTACACGTCGTACAACAAGCATATTTCTTATGTGTATTACAATATCTTCATACTATCCCGGGATTTAGTTTGCGATTTGCCTCATATACTATAAGGTCAAGCTTGGCCGCGTATGACGCCATGTTCAATAAATACTGCAGAGGGGTAAGATGTTGTGGAGACGGCAATGTTGTACTTTGTCTACTGCCCCTCTACCTTACTCCATCACGAAATGAGGGCGATGAAGGCACAAACTGGACGCGGTTGCGGACATGTACTTGTCCAGTAAAACCTTCATTAGCATTCATAGTGCTACTCAAAACCTTGGTGTTTCGGTGTTGCTATTGTATTGGTAGAGTTTCTACTGACATCATACTGTATGATGTCAAATTGACGTCCAATAGACATTACACTGTAGCTTGTTTCTTGGCCCAGCCCTATTCGAGATAAGATTTACGAGGAAAAACTATTCCAAATTACATATGAAAAAGAAGATGTGTTAGACATATACTACACCACTGCAGGTTTTCGCAGAAAAAACATTTTTTCATATTGTAGCAATGTTATAGATATACGGAGGAATACTGTCGTAGGATGAGACAAGAAACGTTCAGGGGCTTAAAATAGCTTGATAACCAGCAGCTCATTGACAAACTATGAAACAGTCAATATCAGAAGCCTCACCCAAAATGCTTCATGGCAAAGCTTCAGCCACTCTTACTTGTGAAGCCAATCTTTTGTAAAGATATTATGACTCACGTGTATATCAGGTTTATATTCTTACGCAATTCTGAAATGCCATACTATTCGTTTTGCAATTACGAACCGAACATTTGACGGCACATTCGTGTAAAGTTGGGTCACGTCTGCGAAGGTCTGGGAGAGACTCAGTCGGGAACAAAGATGAGAACCGAGGGAAAGATAGATATATGTGTATATACATATGACGATCTAAATTGTTTAAAAGACGACCTTTCTGGCTGTACATGTGCTTTTTGGATTGCTATTTTTTGAACCCATAGTCGCACGCTTTGTCACACATTCCTTTTTTGAGGGTCGGGCAAGTTTAGCTTTGAAATTGCGGAAATAGGCAAAGTTCGAGGTTACTTTCTTCAGGTAAATGAGAAAGGACTGTATGAGTGGAAAAGCTGGCAGGAGATGTACTTTCGCGAGAACACGTTTTTTTTGATTTTTTGAACGCAGCGTCAAAGTTGTAGTACCCTCGCTCCTGGCTTTTGATGAACTGAAAGACGAAGTTTCCCGCATCCTCCAGTAGCACAATTTCGCTTTATGATTGTGCTTATCTGGTATCTTGCACCACGCGAACGCACACTACGATAGTGTCTGAGCTAGGAGTTTAATCAAAGGAACACACACGTCAGCGTAAACTGTCGACGCTGTCTGAAAGCTTGGGAAATACGTCGTAAGCATGAATGCATGACGTTGCGTTCATGATTTCTCTATAACAATTGCGAAGGTTACTACATTCTCCAAGCCAGAAGAGCTGCATGGAAAGGCAACAACTGGGATTGGGATGGGTTTTTTTGTAGCTCCAGAAACCGTATCCAAATCGCAATCGAGATTTGGATGGAGGTTCCAGTACTGATAAAGCTGTAGTAAACGTTGCGTGCACCTGCGTTTTTTTGTAACTCGTGCAGTGAACCGCAACAGGGTTTGCCACTCGAGCCGCGTGAGATAAGGTCCGATCGGGAACTGAGGCGAGTCTCGAGTCTCGTCGTGCATTGTATATCAAGTCTGTGGTTACTTATGAACGCTGTAGCGGCCCGATCCGTTTTTGATAAACAAAATCCAAGTCTCCTAAAAAAAAGCAGCTCCTCACCAGATTGAAATAAAAGTCATTCACTTTCACGAAATTGACACGAGAGCTTGAACCATGACCACGAGCCATGATTGCGGTTGAACCTTAATGAAAAGCCAGAAGCTTGCAAGCATTCCGCTCCCAGTCCGTCTTCTGCTGGGCGAAATATGATAACGATTTATATGGTACTCTGCACATAAAACTGTATAAACGACGAATAATCGATGATTGGAGCTATTCGTGGAGGTGAAGGCTATAGTCCAAGTTAGGAACCCTCTTCTCTCGCTCCGAGTGATCACACAATAAGTGTATGTGCTTAATATTATTGTACAGAATAACTTTGGGTTTGGTTGTCTTCTCCACAAGAGTCTTCTATCGCGTGGTGAATATGGCTGTTGCAGTCCTAAAAGAATATCTCTTTTTCAAATTACTACCTGTGAGATTTTATATTCAGCCGGATAGACTTCAACAGTTGAGTAGTATCAAGCACTAAACTTTCGTGAAAGACTTGACCACGCATTGCTCATGGACTGTCCCACGAAACGAGTAGAAGCGAGGGGATGCATCTATACAATGCCTTGCTCGTCCAAGTGCTGCAGAACGGGTCGTGTGGCCTAATGGACAACATATGACGTGCCGAACCTCAGCTCACAAAAACGAGCAGGCCCTTGTCCTTAAGACGATTTCCTTGGCGGATTGTGAAGTGGTGACCACTATGAAGGCATGAAAGATGCGCACACTGGCGGGTGGAAAAACATGGACTAGGCGTGCTGCGTCGCGTGTAAACCTTGAAAAGAGAAACGTTTCGCCAAAGTGCGCCACTGCCTCTCCATCCAAAGCAGTCTCTCGGGCTCACATTGCAGATGGAAGGTCGCGTCTCGCTGGATGTGGAAACACATACAACAATCAAACACAGTGGTCATAGGGGAATGGTCAAAAGTTGGCAGCATACACTCCTCGTAAATACTACACGAGCGTAAATCGGCTACTGGAGCAATGAGTAAACGATGGAACGTGAGTATAGTGCTCAGCGGCGACAGGAAACAGTCTGGCGAATCGTCGCGTAATCAAAGGGAAGTTTGCAGGGAGTCAAATGAGCAATACTTTGGCAGCAAAAAGCCCAATGGTTCCAAGTGTCCGCGCAAGTCACGCATTTAAAGTTGCAGGAGACTTGCTCACAATACCCGTAACACATGCATCCCACTGATTCCACTATAGCCTTGCCCTTTGTAGACTCCCCTGCAAGCTGCGTTGTTTTCTGGCTTGATGGAAAACCATCCCTCTTGCGACCCCCACTTGCTCGTTTTAGTGATGCTCCACAGTTGTTCTGTTGCATTTGTGACCATATGTGCAACGCATCCACAAACCCGTACCTAGCTATTCGAAGAGCCGTATTGACATGGAATCGGCCACTCAACTGATTCCATGCACGCGCCGCTCATTTAGCGCAGAAAGAAAAAAAAAGGTGCGTCTCGTCCCACTCGCTGCTCCGCCCCTCGCCTCTCCGCCATGCCGCTTTCGCGGCCCTCCAGATACACTACCACATGACCCTACCGGGTGTTGCTTGACCACAACCCATTGGGTCCACCATTGCCCCCATCAAGTAGCCAACAGCCCCTTGTCTCTATGCCCCGCATACCTCCACATCCATACACGTATCGTTTGCCACAAACCACTCGCTGTATTGCATGTCTCAAACGCGGGCCACTTTGGCAGAGACTCTGCGCGTTGCCCACAGGATACCGAAACGCAACAATCAGCAGGGGGCTGCAAGACGGCATGGCAAACCCTCCAGAGGGTGGTGGCGAAAGTGATGTAACAGGCGTTGGAAGATGCCCTGCACCTCGTTTTTTGGAGGGGGGATGGCGTATGGTAATGCATAACCTTTCATACTGTAGTACTGTAGTACAGTGCGGGTGTGTGCTGGAGGTCAGGTTTCTTTTTCTTGAGGGGTAAGGCGGACAAGAGCATGGTTGGGCAAGTGGGCAAGTACGGAAGGCGGATCGGCCCGGTCAGATGCAGTAGGAAGGATATTCTCAATCTGGCAGATTGATGATTGACGATTCGGCAACACTCTGTGGTGGCACCAGAAAGGACTTGTAGTCATGTTTCTTACGCAACGAGCTGCTCTCTACGGCCGCGCGACTAGGGTGTGCCGCACAATATACTGTGGTTCTTGGTAAGGTGTGATATAGGAGGCGACAGTGCAAAGTGAGAAAAAAAAAGGCAGTGTACATATGCTTTGAAAAGCCCGTCGGAAAGGGCACCTTTATAATGAGAAATCCGATTACTGTACATCATTGATACATATCCACTTATTCACAGTGCGGCTCTCCAGACGAGCTCCATCCATCACTCCCGCCGCGACCCATATTCAAACGTGGTCATCAGGCTATCCATGCGGTCCCACGAAACAAACCCGGCATCCGACTCTGTCGGCGAGCGGGTATCCACGTAGTCGTCGTCATCCACGCTTGACATGGCCTCCCAGATGTCCGGGGTACCAACCACTTCGCCCTGTAAATTATCCACCCCGGCAGGCGAGGCTGCAGTGCCGGGCGTGCCAGATAGGGCCGGAGAGGAGGCCGTGGCAGTGGGGCCCGCGTAGTTGAGCGGCGACTTGGATGGGCTAATAGACTGCAATGACACAGAGCTATGTGCCGGCGACGGCGTGAACGGGACGACGTCGCCGGGCGGCGGACGGAAGTCGACTTGTTGTTGAGAGGCTGACGGCAGCTTGGTAGATAGTAGTGACGTCGACATTGCGGCTCATTGACAAAGACGGTAAGAAAAGTTCTTGAGAGAAAGATTTCCGAGTTGAGGAAGAGGTGGTTTCGAACGAGGAAGCAAGATGAAAACGGCCTGCTTTTCGTGAGGGGGAAAAATCTTCAAACAGAAATAGGTCTGCAGAGAGAAATCGATGAATGTTGAGAGTGAAGAGGAAGGTAGAAAGTCCGGTGTGGATGATGAAGAAGAATATATCGGAAGAGTCACCTCACAGACGGTACGAGAACAAAGATACGCTACAAGTGTGGAGGGAGTGGCAGCGGTTGTTAGTGGACGTGATGAAGTGGGCTGCAGTGGCGGTGTGCGAGGTTGTGTGTTTGAATGATGTGAGGGGGGGGGCAGCAACAGCGCAGCCACTGTGGCGCAGACCAGAATATGTAGTCCGCCAACATGAGGATACATGACTGCGGTGGCAGACGACCAGCGACTTGGCCCACGGGGCATACCAGTGGGGGCCTGTGAATAAAAACGTCGAACGATTGGGTGCCGAATCGCAAGACAGCTTGTCCGGGTGCTTCCAGACAGGTCGGCCAATAGTTCATGGTTTGCGTTCTGAGGGAAGGACCTGACATGCTGGAAACGCAGCATGCCCGAATCGCCGTGTACTGATGGTTCAAAAAGTCGGTCCATACAGAAGAGCTATAACGGACCTATGGACCCCATGTAGAGTCACTTTATGAGCCGATTTCCGTGTGTCTCGCGATAGTGCGTGTGTGTGCATTGATGATTAAATCCTGACTGTTCTTTGCGGTTGTGATTGAACCATTCATGGGTGTGGCCAGTCCTGGAAGCCGCCGGCCCTGCATCATACTTCACTTGTCCAGAGGTACAGTAGGGCCCAGGCCAAACAAACAGGAGATCGTATCTTGGTCGTAGTGTCACTCATATCGGATCCAAAAGTTCATGCTCTCACGTCGACCACTCAGGTGTGTGAGTGTCTTCTTTAGGCCCTGCACTAGTTCACGTGGAATCGGGCCACGGGCCACAAATCAGCGCGCGCAGCTGTTAAGCAACCATGTTGAGTTTGTGCTGACGTTGGTCCAGGCATGTGGGAGCCGTCCCAAAGCCTACTGTGTTCATTGATTCGACGCCTCTCAAGAATAGAGGAAAAAAGTGAAAATGAATCTGTATCGGTGGTGATAATAGCGTTTTTGAACTGAGCCTTGCAAATGATAGTCTGAAGTTGAATTCGGACACGAACGTTGAATGTCCACGGTGCTTCAGTCGAAACCTGGCTTAACGTTGATCGTGGGAACGCGTTCCCACTGAGATGATACGCTGTAATGTGACTACATGTCGTATCAACCCTGCACTACTTTCTAATTTTATTTGAAAAGGCCACAGTTTATTGGGGTCCGAAACTGATATTCTGGGTGCATCATAGAAATCTTCTTTCGGCGAGATCTTGCCTCTTGTGACCAGATTGTTCGAGGGTGCTTCACTGTCAGGCTAGACAAACCCTTACCATCCCTATTACTGTTTCACCTACAACATTTTAGCGCCGAACAGCGATTGAGGTGGAAGTGGCTCCTTGAGACTCTCCTATGAAACTATTGCCGAGGTTTTGGAACTTTCCAAGCGGTCGCGACTCGAGAATATTATCATCCGCGGAAACCAGCATCTCTGAGAACAAAAGTTTCTGGAAGTCTCGCTCAGTTTGCTGAGATACATCACTCAATATATATGTATCTCTCGTGAATACTGGAAAATCACTTACTCCGAATGTACTCCATATCTATATTTCATATTCCAAGTAAATTCCGCGCTGCCTTTTGTGTTCAGTTTCCTCAACGTAAAAAGTTGTCGTAGAATCTGGCCCGCATGCAACCCTTTCCGGCGTTTTGTAGTCTGCGAAGCTCACAAGGTACAACCATGAAAGTGCAGTTCTGTTTCTGCCGGAGAGCGAGCAAAAATGAATGAACACACCAAGCTGTAGTAAATACTGTCCTTTTGGTACAGAAAGTAAGAAACGATGTCAAAAAGTTGTAACCTTCTGGCAGCTTGTTGAAGGGCTACCGTACCTCCACTACTGAAGGCACGTATATCTATTATAATTATGCTGCAGGGTACATTTTAGGGTTGGTATTAATATTACGTCGAGGCGAGGAGTCGCCTGCTGTTCATCTGTGCCGGTCTTGACTTGCGTAGAGGAAAGAAGATCGACTTGAAGACAGGGGAAGCTAGGAGAAAGTATACCCAAAATGACTGATTGAGAATTGCCATCAGTGCACTATTCCGGGGGTTTTGCTCATGTTTCTCACGGGCCAATGAAGCACTGCTAACAATATTAGACGTTAAGCGAATATGCAAGTCTGCACCCAAGCTTGTGACGTGTGAAGCTTCCAAACTGTAGTTTGCCAGTACTGAAGACTTTTAAAGAGGAGCCCCTATTCATAAACAGGTTCAGCGAACGAATATGAAGTGAAGAAAGGCTCTGCCCACACCGAAAAGGTCTTCAGCCGACCGCCATCAGAACTGAAACGCAGATAGTCAAGTACTTTTATCTGTAAAACCACATCATCAAAAGTTCAAATATTGGGGGTTCTATATCGAGACCAGTTGCAGGAGGACTAGACAAGCATTTCCAATGAGGTCACCTGTTCATTCGGCATTGCTTGTGATAATGACCACCGTCCATAAAAGAAGGCCTCATGACGTGTACCTTGATATTAGACTGGATTGCGAGCGCATTATGTACATGTTTAGTTGGGATGTGCGCTCACTAAAGTTGCAGACAGGAGAAACAAGAAATTGTCACAATTGATCATTGCAAATGAGGAGCATCGTGAAATTATCGTGTGCTAAAAAGAAAAGCTTCGAGTCAGAAATTAATTTGTGGGAGATTCCCTTCTTTGTAATAGGAGGGTTACACTGTCCAGCGATGTGATCTTAGCAACACCATCGACGCCGGTAACAGCTGGATGGCAGTGAGGTTCATTCCGCATTCGCCGCTGTCACTATGCTATTTGCAATCTTCATCAATCAGCCTGTTTTCAAATACCTCTACCATCCTTGCTAGCCGAAGAGAAACACTGAATTCATCGCAAATTATGAGCACGGGCCCGAGAACAACCACGCTCTTCACCTAGATTTACCAGATGAGGATGAAAGGCTTCGATAGCCCGCAGTAAGGTGACAAACTGACGCCGAGACAATGCATTGTGGGAAAAACGTTTGTAAGTAGAGTTAAGTCAAGAATACACGAAAGTCAAAACTACTGACCCAGCCCCATGACTGTCTCACTGTTGGGGCAGCAACGGTAACACACGAGTTTATTTGGACATAAATACTTTGACGCAGGTATGTGTATCTTGCCCGAGGCTTCTATGGATTCCTAACCCCATACCGAAATCTTCCGATCACAGTTTGCACGCTGTCCAAAGCGATGACAACAATATATGAGACTTTAGTGGAAATTTGTTGACATATTGCTTTCTCCAAACTTGTCTCTCAGGAATGCTGGGAAAAACATTTGGGGGGAATGCGTCGAACTGAGGGTAGTTCGAACAGATCGGCACTAAAATTTGTGGACTCGCTGTTCCAGGTGCATGCAATCTATGAATGATTGCAATTTTGTGTCATAATTCGGCGTATGTGCGCACGCAAGATCGAGATGTGCGTTGACAAAACTATGGTCAGGCACATCGTAGTTGTTCCGTAGCCGTTCGAACAATAAGGAAATATAGAGATATATTTATTTGAATCTAAACCTGAAAACAGTATTAGAAGTCCACACGTTCATACGTACATAGAGCTGGTCTTACAGGGTGTCATTAGTTGTGATGCGGAGAAATGCAGATTCGGGTGCGTGTGAAAAATCGGGAAGCGAATTGTACCGAAACTTATCACGGCAAATGGTGCACCTACTGAGTTTTGGATGCTGACTTCTCACTTTTATTTTGAATCTTATCGTAGGAAGCTTCACAGAAAATGAAACTGGTATAGATGAAGTCAGAGATAGTCTTTTGCTGAGCAATAGGATACGGCCCGTAAACATAAGCTTCGGGTTCGAAGTAACTTAGAATGGTGCCCTGGGCCTTTCACCAGGAAATTGCAGCAGACAAAGCCGCGACAAAACAATTTCGTCGCATTGGCGTCAGTCGTGCCTGTCTCGTAAGGAGTCATATTCGTTCACGCTGAGAAATTAGGAAAATTGGGACGAGCAAGTTTTGTCAGCAAGTTTGAGAAGCTCAGATCTATTTACCTTGACAGATTGCGCTATTGATCGCAAATATTTTCGAATATGAATATTCCTGCACCCTCAGTACTCGTGATCTGAAGGGTTATAAAACCTAGACTAGGTAGTATCCGGGGTACTCGAACAATAATCTCGTCTGAAGTAGTTCGTTTGAAATGCGACCGTCTTCATGGGAGCTTTCAGCTCAGTGCACTTTCGTTGTCTGCACGCTGAACCAGTCTTCGTCACGTAGTCTTTCACAAGAGCAGAATTTTTGCATAGAAGCAGCACGTCGTTCTGCTAATATTTGCTTGGCTGCACCACGGGCTCAGGCTCGTCTCAAACAAGATGCGACACCTGTGAGTGCAGCTGACTTTGCTATACAACTCACAGTAGCTCGTCTGCTTCGCAAGACATTTCCACATGACTTTCTTGTAGGAGAGGAGGATGAGAGCCTTTTACATGGTGCTAGTGATATATGTCAAGGACTCAACGAACTCCTAGATTTCCAGTTACGCGACGAGATTCCGTTCTTCGGGAACACATCCCATTCCGAGAGTTCGAGATGCTGGGTGTTAGATCCTATCGATGGCACAAAGGGGTTCTTAGGTAGTAAAGGGTATGCTATAGGCCTTGCTCTTTTACCTCCACTGAATGACTCGCACCCTGGAAGTTTTCCTCAGGTGTCAATTCTAGCACTTCCCAGAGAACAGATTGCACTGCTTAGTCAAAGAACACCCAACTCTACGCAGATGATTCATTTGGATGAGAGTCCTTCTTTGCAGAGAAAGACCTTTGGGCAGTTTAGGCGCTCAGGCGCGGATATGTGCTGCAGTCCGGCGCAGACAGGTCCATGGCTGTTTTCTGGCGTGGACGATTTGGTTTTGCCTGGTAGGCCTACATGGTCTCCCCTTTGTTGCGGTAGTTTAATCAAATATGCAGCTGTGGCTCGCGGCCAGGCTATCGGACTCGTGCAGGTACTTGAGAGTAATGGAGAAGCGCATGTTTGGGATCATGCGGCAGGAATCGGCGTGGTAGTCGGCTCTGGTGGCATGGTCACTGACGCCGATGGAATTCCTTTGCAAATCGGAAGTGATACATCTAGAAGACTAATTCGTGTGGTCGGTGATACGAAGGCTGTAGTTGCAACAGCAAGAGGTGTTGACCATCTGAAGTTTTGCGCTGAGGTCAAATCGGCACTTCAACGCAACCGTGGGCAACGAAAACTGTGATGTGTTACATAGTTTTGAATAATACTTTCAACAACACATGATTCGACTGGACAGGTATTCTCGTAAACACTCCTATTTACAGGCGGCAAGAAAAAAAAAGCGCACGCAAGACACAGCAGATTTGATGTCCTTGCGCCACGATCTTGCTTAGTTATCGAACAACTTATTTTCAAGGATGCGAGTGCAAAGATAGACCATGCGACTGTGCAGAAACTAACGCAGGCGACAAGACTTCAGATGTTCAAGATCCGTGCAGAACACTGTGTCCAAATTTCCCGTTGTCGCTCGCCCGTCTACAGAGGCGCATTAACGATTTTCTCAGCGTCCACTGCAGTTGCCTTCTTAATTTCAGCCTTCATCTCCAATAAATAGCGCACACGCTTCAGTTTGCGCGGATCTTTTCGAATGACAAACTTGATATCAGGGACTTCCGGGCGGTCACGGCGGTTGGCATGCGCAACTTCGGTCGACTGCAAAGTCAGGCAAGCACAAAACAAAGGTCAGAAAAATTTGAATGAGCGATGAGGAGGACTGGGGAAGAACGGCACCGCTTACCTTTGCTACCAGTGCACAAATGTAGTCGAGGACGAATTCTTCCATGAGGCGAACAGTATCGGCACGCGGGCTCTGCGAGTCGCCGAACCCAAACATCATCTGGCGAAGTTCATTCTGAAAAATACGCGGAAGCGACAGCTTTCGAGAATCGGACGGGTCTGGCATTTTTCTCTGTAGAACTCCAAAAATTCAAATCGTGCAGTCTTCTAACGGAACAGCCTGCTGCACAGACTCGCACGATGCAAGGTACCAGCGCTCAGATAAAAATGCGGTACTGCTAAAAGCTGAACAGAGATCGAGAACAGCACAGTTGGAGTTCTGAGTTCTCCGAACCTCCGTTCCTGGAGCGTTAGCGGAGGTATGTCGGGAAGTTAACGACAAAATTCCTTTTCGATACAAAACAGCTGCTGGTCAACAAGGCAGGAAGATAATACTGGCGCGCGCATTAGAATATTGATATAGCGGGACCCACGGTCATCGAACATACACGGAAGTGAGCAATTCAACAGAGAACCCACTTGAGACAGGGAGGATTATGGTCGCCACTACGGAAACTTAGGAAACGGTGCTTTTCGATCATTGGGCCAAAAAGTCGCGTCATCATTAGGTGATGGGAGGTGACCTTTTTACTGTAGGCTTCCTAGGATCAAGTTTGGACGTCATTCTTTCTGGTCATCAACGACCAAAAGGGGGGATCGTTGCTCTGTAGTTAACATGTTGTCTGGTTGTCTTCGAATTTTGGAGCGCCTGTTGTGCATCGTGCTTGGTTTTGACGATTCTGTGTATCCCAATGAAGACCTCCTTTACTGAATGCAGCGGTTAAAACGAGCGGCCCTTCGCCGTCTTGAAAACACAGGCAGAACATAATTGTTGAGTCCTTCTACAATGTGCCCGGCAAGTTCCCCTGCTGAATGCACGGGAGTGGCGCGTTCCCCACTTCCAAAGCTCCGTACCGCATTGAGAATCGTCACACCCACTTTCTTTACCGGTGTTCACTGCACCTCTATAAAATCCCAACGGACCAACTCCTCAGCACATTTCATCCCCCCAGAACATCCTAGTAAGCTCCCCGCCCCCTCTCCTCAGATTCCCTCACTCGGTTGCCTACGAACTCAACGGCTTGTCCAGATCCAACTTTGTGATCTTCTTCGACCTCACCTTCTTAATCGCCGCCTGCGACGCGCTCAGCCCCAGATTCACTCCCCTCCGACTCCTTCTTCTGCCCCCCACCTCATACCCCGATTCCGCCTCCGCCCCCATTCCCAC
>JAUKWC010039165.1:0-53693 GCA_032356245.1 Endocladia muricata
AGTTCCCGGCCTGAACCTGGAAACACCTCCCGGGGCCTGCGATAAACAAAGTTGTGGCGGAGACTACGGGGCCCTATGTCTCCCCATGCGAGAGCGTCGCAGGAAAACAGCCTCCTGGTACGCCATGCCGGGTACCGCCCACTTCTTCGTGGTGAAAAAGCCGTACCAGTAGGCTCGACTAAGTTGCCCCTCGACAATATCCTACGCAGGAACCAGAGGTGGGTGGGGCTTCCCCCTTCCCTGCAGACTAGTCCGTCAGGTCATCAAGGAAAGCTTCATTTGCCACATTCAGTCATCATTTCCTCGGTGTTGGTGTTCCCATTATCCGAAGGGGGCTTATCTACATTTCCGGTCGGCCTCGAGCTAGGTGCCTAACTGACTATTGCGCTTCTACCTCCTGCTTCGACACGGCGGCCAATTCCTGCTTTGACATCCGCACTACCATCCTCGCGCTGATCGCCTCAGACATGATGAGTGACAGTACGTATGAGGTGCCCCTGCATGCACTAAGCGAACATTTACTCAAAACGCGGGTAAGAGAAAAGTCCAACTGACTAGAATATCAGCAGGGAATGTTTCGTGGGAGGCGGCACACCACAGAGAAATCTCATACCTTGCTGGGTTATTAGCCTTGACGGTGGAACGCAACATAGGGCTACCTGTGTAACCGCCCTCACTACTACAGAGGCAGGATCCCATGTAGCATGCCAACACGCTCCTATACCCTTTTTGTGCGGCAAAGTTTGTCTATGACGGCAACTGATAGCAGATCATCCCACGATACTGCGTTCCAAGCAACTGCAGTGAACAGTCTGTAGAATCCAAAACTTACGTGTTGAGTTTCCCGAATCGAGCGGGCTTACAGAACTACTGTTCTTACACGTACAAGCTGATATTGCACCCAAAACTCTCCATACGTGATGTGTCACGTAGCAATTAATCGCAATCCCTTTTCTGGACATGAAGGATTTGGTAGTCATTCTCTCGCCTTGCAATCGTCGACAGAATGTACATCTCGCAAACATACGACCAATGGATTTTATGTGCGGAACGTGCATCAGGCCTTCCACCATCTCCATTGGACACTCACGGCGGTACTGTTCAAAGTTTGACGGTGACATTACAGTGCCGACGGGTCGTCCAGGTGGGCAATAGGTTATGCTTACTTGAGGCGCGTGCCTCTCTTGTTTTTGGACAGAACAAAGTTCCAGGAAAACTGTGAGGACTTTCTGCGTAGTCCAAGTATGGTTGCAAAGTACTTTTCCATCATCGTAGGTAGCACTGTTGGAAGGAATCTCGTGCATTGAACATTCAACAGGGAGCATATTGGTCGCAAGTACTGTCAAGTACGCACGCCTCTTCACCGGCTGGCGGGAATCGTGTGGGATTAGGCTTGGGGTGATATGACGCAAGTGCAGTATTCAGTACAAACCAATATCTTTTAGAGACCGCATCCGTACTCAGGTGAGGTAGACTCCGGTGTCACCTCAGATATAACTTACAACGACACTGAAATTTCTGGACCTCTGACGGCAACTGCAACTTATGAGTACAGCACCTGGACCACCTCCCTCCTCCCCCTTCCGAGGTCGAGGTGAGAACTTTAGACCACTACTTCGAGGTACGATAACCTTCTGTAGTGGTCTTCACGGCACTGAGGGAGTCTCTGCTGGCGAGAACGGTTTTGTCCGAGCACCTTTCTGACCTCAGCTCTTCCCTGGAAGCCTCAGCTGGTTCCTGAATAGTGCTGTTTGAGGAAAAAATTGAAAAGCCCCGCTTGGCCAGGTCACAACTTACGCTGGAATATTGGAATTGGGTGTTCCACAGCGACAGAGCTAAACTGCTCTTGTTACAGGACTCGAATACAGCTGTCGGATATTAATTACTACTTTTCAGTTTTCCCAGATAGTTGTGAGTGCCGAATGGAACATCAATACCATTACTTTCACCAACATCACCTCTAGACATTATTTTTCGAGCTACCCGCACAGTATTGCACAATACTCTTCATTTCTGTGAGACTCCAAACCATGCACCAACTCAGTATGCTGTTCGATACAATCCATGACAGGTGCCGGATTAACAATGTGAATCTCTGAGGGATTATTTGGAGATCATCGCGAACGTACAAGTATCGACGTCGTCATAATTTCACAATTCGAACCGTGAAACCAAAATGCCACGTTCGAACACTTCCGATCATAGATGAGAAGGCCGCAGTTTCGGGTAGTTCGGCGGCCTTCAGACCCGGTGTGCATCGACAATTGAGCTGCGTACCTCCTGGGATCCTGTAAATCCCCGTCCATGACGGTGTGAATCGGTCTTTCTGGAGATCGACAGTTGACTTCATTCATAGTAACCAACGTACTATGCTAGCACGTTCGGTACAGTTTGTTGGACAGAGGGATACAATCGTCCTGAGGAGATCGTCTGACTCCTGGTACATAGGCTGTAGCCCCGAACTTCGTCTCCAAAAGTATATCCTTACGACGACAAAGATTATATCTGTCGATCTGTCAGGGTGCTCCACTGTAGCTCTCACATCCGTTTTGGATGGCTTTGTGAATGCTTTCTACCTCACGATTTCTGCCGTTGGATGTCTACTTCCGAGGGAAGGTGTTGTTGGCAACCAGATTCGTCGTAGTAAAAGTATTGGAAGAATATTTAATCCGTCCAAGTGACAAGACGGCCATGAAACCAGTCCTACTTCTCACCATCGTGACACGGGAACACTTGGCAGCAGTTCCCGGTCTATGAAGGTTAATAACGAGGTATCGCGTTCGAAGTACCCTGCCGACACCGGTAAAACTCGCTCCACTGTCGACGACCATTTCTAATGTCACAGCTGTTGGGAGCTATGACCCAGCTGAGGTGTCTCTTGTTGGGATGACGATCAAATAGAAGGAAGACGGTCGGGGAGGCTGGATTTGGGGCCACAAGTATATTCACCGGAGACGACACCGACCTTTTCGAAGGACCTGAACGTACTATACTTTTCAACAAGTTGTGCGAAGTGCAACTCGCCCCGTGTTCTTATATACTAAGCGACCAGTACTGCACATGGATTGGGATATAATTTCATCTACTGGGAGCAATGAAATCCGGCGTGTACACCTTTCAACGTGACAGTTGTAGGTGAACAGCTGTAGTATGTACCATGTTGACATCATAGTGAGCATGTAAGCACGGGTTGAAAGCGCACACCATGTGCATGTAGTGTTTCTGCAGTACCGTTATATCTCAGCGCAGGTAAAGCATAGACACCTGTCGTTCATGCACGTACATGAACAGGGCAACAGGGCATGGTGTCGTGACGTCGGCAGAAATGAAGTGCTTCCTGGCTTACTGTTCCAAACTGATTTTCCTGTCTCGTGTGTTAAAGTGCATCCAGCCTTACCGCACGATACTGATCGTTTTGTCGTGTGCGTCAAATGGCATCCAGCCTTACTCCGTGATGTTGATCGGCTTGTCTCGTGAGTCGAATTGCATCCATCTTCAGTCCATGATACTGATATTCCGGTCTCGTGAGTGGAAGTTCGTCCACCCTTATCGCGTGATTCAGATTTTTAGGTCATGTAACTCAAATCGCATGCAGCGTTACCATGAAGTGATGCGTCGGTCAGAGTCCGTGCAGGCTGACAGTGAGATTAGTAGAGTGGTGGTGTTTAGGAGGTGCACACACAAATGCGTAAACTATAGAGATAGAATCGTTAGTCCATGCGTGTAACCGCGCACTTGTCCGAGAGATTGTGAAGAGTTGGTAATGTGAGTAGGTAGGTCTGAGTAGCAGTCTTCAGTTGTATATAAGAAGAGCTTCTTGAGCGACTCACAGTAAACATCGGCAACACACATCCACCCTTCCTATATCAGACCTCCATCGTACTCGTTCTTTCCCGTCCGCCGCGCTGACCTCCGTTTATTATCCTGTCACCGTAAAAACATGGCCCAATTGGCCGGGGAAAAAATGGCGTTCCATGGTCATGCCTGGGCTCTCATTTGTCAGTGCACGGCGCGTACTGCTGGTGGTGTCTGTTCCAGGCCAACGAAGGCACGGTGAAAAGCTGCGCAATCTAAATTGATTTAATATCTGCTTCGAGGCTTGCAGGCGGCTACTCACAAAACGAAAACAATTCGTGTCACGCAGTAGGGCTGGATGCACTTCCACTCACAAGACCGGACTATTACTGTCAAGGAGTAGGTCTCGATGCACTTCGACTAACGACACAAGATAATTGGTTTCCGCAGTAAGCCTGGATGCACTTAGCCTCACGAGACAGAGGGTTCAGTTTGGCACTGTAAGGCTAGAAGCACTTTCTATCTGCTGATGTCACCACATAGTGCCGTGCTCGCACATCTACGTACACACATAAGCAACAGGTGTCTGTGCTCTACTTCTACTATGCTGT
Organism: Endocladia muricata; assembly: GCA_032356245.1. Classification (NCBI taxonomy): domain Eukaryota; phylum Rhodophyta; class Florideophyceae; order Gigartinales; family Endocladiaceae; genus Endocladia; species Endocladia muricata. Next base: position 4,407 of record JAUKWC010039165.1, read on the forward strand.
AGCCGTGCCTCCGAAAATATTTCACGCACATGGTGTACACAGACACCCCCACGCTTCCATGCTTACTTTGGTGTCAGCATTGTATATAGCACAGCTGTACCCACACCACCGGCAGAATGACGAGTGTACACGCCCGATCCCATAGCCGCCCGTATCAATACTTATAAATCAAAACGTTTGGAGTATTGGTTCCTTGGTATGTAGGAATACGGCCGGAGTTCCGCTAGGCACAAATTCCACAATCGTACAGTAGCTTGAGGACCCTCAAAAAGGTCTTTACCGTCTCCGATATCTTTACTTTTCACCCCGACTCGTGCGTTCCAGACGGTATACATCGTATGAGACAGTTATTTCAACGGCATCTCTTCAGCATGAAGAAAACTCTGGAAATTCTGACGATTTTACCTCCAGTTGCCATTTTTCAACACCTGTTTTCCTCTTCTCCGTTCGTCCGGACAATAGCGCATTTCATGTACTTCCATGATGACAGGTATTTAAGATCATCGAGTGAGGCCCATGCTGTACCGGCGAAAGTTCGGAAATACAAATCTTCGATTATACCGACGGGCTTCCAAGGTTTTGTATAGACGAACACATCCGTTCGCAGAGTAATGTTGCCCTGAGTCCGCAATTTACTGTCCATCTGGACAACGGGGCCCGAAAAATTCTGTGATGTGAAGTACGGTACATGTTGCCTTTCTCTGTTTATGATTTTGACGGCATAAAAGTCAAAAACTTAGTCTGAAATCTGGATCCGATCTCTATTAACTGCTCACGACGCAGAACAGCAGCTAAGGGCCATGCTGCCGCCAAAGCTTCAGGACTCTCCACTGTTTTTTCGGTCTCCAAGCTCAGTGATATGATCTTCGCACCGTCGGTTAGATCTCAGCCCATGTCGACATCGGTCATATTTCTACCCTGGACGTTGCGTCTGTGTTTTTGAAAGTGGATGCGGACGTCTACCGGGTCGGGTATCGTATCAGACCGTCCACCCATACTGCACATTTTGTAATGGCATGGAATCCTGACTTTCGTGGCGTTCCAAATCGTGGAGTTCGTGTAGTACGGGGGTTTTTCGCACGGGCGCCGACTTCCGAACAATAAAAGTTTTGTACTGCCGCGTCCAGCGAACGCCCGCATTCACTACCAGCACTTCATTTCCTAAAAAGTCATTCAGCCCGTACTGCAAATTGTGCAGTACGGTGCAGTTCCGCATCTCACTTTACGTACCCCAATGTCACATGATGACCTATAGCCTGCCTCACGTGTATAGGCTTACGTTGGACCCTTCATACTCTTAATTGCCTTTCAACGGATTTCGCGCCACTGCGCGGAAGATCTCTTTGCGCAATATGCGCGATCTGTGGCTCCACGAAACTGAGCATTATGCTCGGAGATGTTCGGGTGCACTGGCGCACCCAGAATATTGCCGACTTTATGTAGCGCGATATGATGTGTAAAACCCTGCGCTCATTTCTCTGATAGTATTGGGAACGGAATGGAATGCAAACAAGGACTAACGTGTAGTCCGCGTAAGGCGTGACACATCGGACGAGTGCTGCTGGACAGCGTCAGTTTAGTGCGATATAAGTACAAGACGTTCACAGGTACGGCTGGGGTCAAACGTGGTGGTTGTGTCATTCCCGATGAGTTCGTGTAGCAGAGGCTGCTCCATGCATCGCCCCGCCACCTGCTAACTATACCCGCACGAATTCATACACCTACCACAGTGTGGTTTGCGGCGAAGTGTTTCCAGCTGCAGCGCGACGCTAAGGCCTACAGTCGAGTCGGCGTTCTTTCATACGAAACAAATTTCTTCCTACGCTGTACCGGGGCCTACGCTTAGAAGCGCGTGGGAGGTACAGACGCCAACAAGTTACTCCACACTTGTGGTGGCCGTGCTACAGATGACCCGTGCAGAATAGGAGGCACACACTTCCTGTGCAGAACAGGTCTTGCATGTATCACACGAAGCGTAGGAACAAACAGACCTTCGAGTCGACGTCCGACAGGGGTTCTAAACGTATGTTTTGTGCCGTTGAAGAGGAACTAACTTCTAAGGTCGATGGGGTGTCACTAGTGACAGGATTGAGATCTACCCATATGAATATACATGTGCAGATGGGTATTGTTTTCTGGCTTAATTTTCGCACATACACGTGCCCATGTGTTTTCACATGTGTATATCTGACCGCCTGTCACTAGTAGCGCCCCCGTGGGCTGAATTTTCATTACTTCTCAAACGTCCTTTTCCCGCCGTAGCGACCACAAATTCGCCAACTATTCTGGGCGACCTTCCGTGCGGCTGAGCCCAAGTCTATCTCAGCCCCTCTAATTTGGCCTGCCCGTCCGGAAATGGTTCTCAAACTTGCATGTAGTGTTTAAGTTTGTTTCGCTAGACGCTATTCAGCCACACCCCCGTGTAGTTATGTAATGTTCCTTTTTTACTTGTCGGAAAAACAATTAACTTCTCGGGGTCATCGCAGTTCGAACCATCATCTCCAGGATTGATGTCATCTGCCCTACTACTCCCGCCTGGATGCAAGTCCAAAAACACAACCGGGTCCGGGTGGTTCCGACTTTCGGACTCCTCACCTCATCCACTCCTTCTACGACTAACACGAGCCATCTCACTGGCCGGGAACTGCGGGAGCCCTGTCAGTGCGTAGAAAACCTGGTCCGGGCCACCTTTCCCTTCCCGCATAAAGTACACATGGTACTGTACCGTCAGCACATCCGCAATGGGGTCTTCATACCAAGCCTCGGGGTGGTTGAGATGCCCGTGCCCGAAAAACACGGAGTTGCATGGCACAATAATCTCCTTCATCTCGAACAACGCCCCCGTTGCCATCTGCTCGCTCTCTTCCCCGTCTGCGAACACATATGAATAATGACAGGCCCACAACGGGAAGCCCACTACCCCGCTCACAAGTGACCAAAAGTGTAGCGTCTCCGCTTTCAACAACTTGTCAGAGTCATTGTGCGGCCCTTGCCGCGGGCAGTCCTTCCCAACCACCAAAACACGACCCTCATTCTTTCCTATGAACAGCCTTCTCCTAGATATCTTCCTGAGACCGACGTTGGCAGCAAGCCGACCCACCCATGCGTCCAGCTGTGCACGCCTTCGTGAAGCCCACACCCAATCCCCCTTCGATTCGCAGGCTTCCATCACCAGGCTCCGTGTACTGGAGTAGTGAGCGATTTCCTGCTCCCAATATGCTGCGCCCCTCTCGTCTACCCTCTCGATGACAATCAGGTTCCTCCAGGTCTCATTCGGCCCCTGTCCCAGTGTACTCTCCCCGTTGAATATACTCGCAATGAACGAAAACAACTTTTGACCGCGGGAAAGCTTCCACTTGGGAGTCAACATCAGGGGCTCGAGGCTTCCGCGCGGAATGCCACTGCAGTCAGGGAAATTCTAAAGGCACGTCTAGCCAAGGTGCTGAAGCTCACCTTGTCGCCTCTCCAAATAGTCATATCATCTGCTACAATCCTCACTTCTGTCTGCTACGTCCCTCGAGGAGTGCGTCTGAGCCCGTTTGGGCTTTCAGGTGTCCACGCCCACGTGGATACGCTCAAGCTCGATAAAGTATACATAGCTCGCCATGAAGATCTGAAGCCGATGGCTGGATACGACGTCCTTGACGAAGAGATACAATTACACCCGGTGCTCAATGGGTAAGCGGATGGGAAGCACCCAGAGGATGGAGTGCTGGTCTTCCACCATCCACAGCCCCAACTCAATTTCGTCGTGGGCGGGCTGCCGGACATGTGCCAGATCCTCACAAGTTTCGGGTATCTCTTCAAACAACACGGTCTCGTCCGCAGTGTCGACCGGCAGCTGGCTCAGAACTTTGTCGCCGAACATCTGCGCCGCACCTTCACGTTGGCCGGTGTTCTCCTGGGCCGCCTTGGTCTTCCCAGCGACTCCTCGCCTCGACTGCACCACTTCCCTTTTCACTCCATCCGAATTCGCCGCTTGCACAATCTCAACAAGTCGAGGCCTGGAGCGTGAGGAGGGTGCAGACGTTGTCTCTCTGGCAAGCGCTTTTGTCGCGGGCAGCACTCCTCCGGCCTTGCGCGCAGGGACTGCGCGCTCGAGTGCGGACGTGTGGGAAGCAGAAGCACGCGGAGCAAAGCGGCGTGTAGAATTCCCAGTAGCTGGGGTCGTCACGCGAGCCTGGGCGGCGTGCTTGCTGAGCCTGGGAGAAAACGGCTCAGTTACCTCATTCGCGAAGCGCGGAACGCAATCCACGTTGCGCTTCTCCAGATCCTCTGCAGAGTCGTTGTCTCTCTTCGGGAAGAGGCGTCTCTGGTTTACGTAGAGTTCTTTTACGGAAATTCTGAGGAATTTCGATGGAGTAATCTTAGTCCCCAGAGAGTCGTTAGAACTAGGGCTGTTCCCGTTGCTATACCCCGAGACGGGTCCAGGCAAACTTGGAGAAGCTGGCGCGCGCAATTGTAGAAAGCTTCAGATTCAGACTTTCCGTCGCGGTCCGCGTTGTTGATGAACCGCTACGCGGAAGTCATGGACAAAGCTACGCCCGGAGGGCTCTCTGACTAAAGATTTGGGTTATCAAGGTGAGTGATATCGAGCTTCCTAGAGGTCGAGGTTTCGATGGTCAGGTCGCGCAGCACTTTCACGAGGCCGGAGTCTGGAAGAAAAATGTTGCCGGCGCGTGCGTAGCAGCGGTAGGCAGACAGGCCGGATACTGGGAGCACAATGGCCTTCGCTATTGCTTCCCCAGTTCCCTTCTGACTCCACGCCAGTGAGTCCATGTCGTTCTCAAAGGCGACAGCCTGTATGAAGCGGATGACACTCATGGGGTAATCAAAAAAAAACTTGTCGATGCGAACCAATCCGGCGGAGGTGTTTTACTGCGATGCGTCAAACACGATGTTCATTTCTGTAATTTCCCGTCCATATTTCCGGTGGATAAGACGCACGCCGTGGCGCTTGGGAGGCGATGCCGTGCCGTTCTTTTTCTCTTTCAGTCTAAGGACAGCTTGGCGGCGAAAAAGGCCGTCCACCAAACCACAGTTTACACGTTCCCGAAACACCGTGCGATCCTGGATGGTCTTGTCAGCGATATTCGGTATCAGAGGATTGTCGCACCGTCGCACTATGCCTGGCATGCCGCCAAGGTCGTAGTTGTAGCCGCGGAGAACAATACTGACCTGGAGTCCGTCGATGGTGGCGTCCGTGCTTTCGCGAAGAACGTGCTGCGGCTGTATGGTCTGCAAAATATATAAATAGACCTCGGTAGACTCGTAATCGGCCTTTGAGAAAGTCCGACATGACATAGGCTGCCCTTCGACGTCTACGGCAACCACTTGGGAGTCTTTACCGTCCGAAGTTTTAGGTACTGCAGAGCGGCCGGACGAAGGGCTGGCCTGGCCCGTGGCGTCGAGAGACATGTGTTTGCGCGGTGGCGGCTCTGGTTGACGGAGCCGCACACCCGCTTCGGCCCGGAACTCCTGCCCTGTCGCCGCTGGCTGTGATTCGGGTTCCGATTGCACCCCCGTCTGCGGCTCCGTGGCCACCGTGAGGGAGTCGCCGGCAGAGGTTGTCTTGGGAAGTTTGTCGGTCTTTGAGGAGATGCACCAGTTGCGAGAAAATATTAACAATAGGAATGAGGTAGGAGGGATTTTAGAATGAAACCGTGGAGATGATGAGAAAGGATCTGTATGCTGGGGAGGGTTCACGGGTGACGATAGAGAAGGGAAAGACCGAGGGAAGACAAGGCTAGCGCGAGAGAGGTACGGACACGACGGCCAGGGAAGGTTCAACGGGCACAGTTGGCACGAAGTATCGTCGCGCACAAATAGAAGCAATTTTGAGCACGCTGCAATAGCTGCATCTCACGTTTGAAAAGTATGTAAGTTTTAAGATCGGTGGGGTGTCTCCAGTGACGGGGGTTGAGATCTGTACATGTGAAAATACATGTGCAGATTGATATTTTTTTTCAACCTTAAATGCCCACATCCATCTACTCATGTGTTTCCACATGTGTAGATCTGAGCACCTGTCACCACTGACAACCGCTCGCACCCTAAATAATCAAGTTAATTTTCCAAGTTTCGTGATGGGGGCGCCACATGTCGGAATTGCTGCTACGGAACAGAAACGAGAGCGTTTGGGAGTATCTTGTGTCCCTGGTGGGTGCCCGCCGTGTCGACCACACAAATGGGACATACTTGCTCTCACAACACAACACCTGACACCCTACCCATACCAAAATATCGACGCGGTCCTCCCTGCTTTCCTTGCTTCGTCCACGTGTATCCTCCCTGTACTTCGATCCACGGGAATTTCCTTGCTTCGATTGCAACGCTCTGCTCCTCCCTCCTTGCATTCCCTGCATTCCTAGGCTTCTTTCCCTTTTTCGTTTCTCGTCGCACCGTAACCATGGCGCCGACTGACCTCAGCAGGCCCGAGACAGGTGGACTGTGCTTTCCTGCCTTCATTGCCGTTCACTCCTTATGAGACGTGACCGCGAAGTTTGACCTCACGAAATTCCATATGTCGGCCTTACTGCATTCTGTCATCGCGGCACACGACGAGGCCTCAATAGCGATCGAGGAAATTGACGCAGTGGAAGGCAAGCAGCGCAATTATGCCAGCTACTTCTGAACTTCTATCGAGAGCGACGACCTGGCCTCTCGGGAGACGGGAAGCAAGGAGGTGAAGGAGATAGTATACGCAGCGCTGTCCATCGTCTTGCTGATTCGAAAAGACAAGAGAATTGCGGAGATCGCGGACGTGGCCTTTCCGCAGAAGAACTACGGGCTGTCCGTTACTATTGGCACCAAGTTCATTCCCTCTAAGGTCAGGTACGTTCCATGAATGGTTCTGCCAGGAACGTTTAGTGTGGCCCGCCCCAGGACCCTCCGGGTTCTGATGTTCTTCAACGCGATCGACGTATGCCACTCGAGGCGCGGCAGCCAACGTGTATTCGCTTTGAAGAAGAGAATTTGAAGCGAAAATCGTCGAGCGTTTGCTTTGCAGTTCGTAACTCGGCCGTGGACGAAGCTGGCGAAGGAGATGGGAGTTTTGTAGTGCGAGGCGGTAGGCGGACCCTACATTCTGCTTCGTCCCCCCGTGCAGCAATTTGTAGCTTTGAAGTCACGCACTGATTACGTTGCACTCAGCACGCACGGGAAAACGCTGCAAGGGAATGGGGTAGCAATTGTTGAGGAGAGTACGACCAGTACGGTGGCCTGGGACCGGACTGCTGGGAACAATGCGGCCAGGCGGGCGGTCACCAGTCAGTTCCTGTCGAGCTTGAAATCCATTCTTACAAGCAAAACTTTGTGCAATGTCAAGCACCGCAGCAACTGGCCGTATCCGGACCTCTTTAAGTCGCGCGATGACCACTTGCCAAAGGTTTTTGGCGTCTTGAGCGGGCATCCCCGGCAGCTGTTGGGGCTTTGACCTGAAGCACCTGAAGATGTTGGTGCCTGTTCATAGGTTATCGAGTTGGACTCGGAGCTGTTGGATACCCACTAGGAAGACACAAGACCGCGTTGTCGTTGGCGGGTGATACTGTCGAGCACCACGCCCAGTGTGGGACTATCCGGGTGGCCCCCTCATTCTTTGCCTTCCCGGCTGAAAGAGGAGGTGGATTTGGTACTGGAGCGCAGCGAGAACGAACGGGAGATATCGTGGCACACAGTCGTACAGGACGAGCTAGTGAGACTTTCCGGTCCAATCTGAACCCATGAGTGACGGAGCCGAGCGACAACCTTTGTGAAGAAGCACAATCAGCCAACCGCATTAGCCCGTCTCGCCCGCCGCAAGAGGTGTCGAAAGAGTCGTTCCTCCAGAAGGGTCCATCCACTACCCTTCTCGCGGAGTTCCTCGGCGAGATGACGTCGGACTGCCGTGTCCAAAGCTGCAGTTTCGACGACCCCCTCAACCCTCACGTTGACGACTCGGGTGAGTGCCTGCAGCGTAATATTCAGCTGTTGTTGACACATCCCCTGTTCAACGCCAGAAGCGAGCGAAGAGCGGACAACTCTGCCCACGATGTCCTCATCCACAAGCACATGGACGCCTCCATCCCAATATTCGACGCACTGGTTGCTAAAATCCGCCACGGAATCATTTTCTGCCGTGGTCTACAATTGAACATGTGGATTTCGTGCCTTAAGGTCCATAGCCACGAGGCGTACGACGAGGAGAGTGACGGAGCCAGTGCGTCGAGGATGAGGGGGCAGAAGGACTTCGTGATTAATGTGGAGGACCAGCAAATGGTACACGGGCCGAGCTCGAGGTCATTACACGCAAAACCCAGGTATATGAGAATGTGGTCATACCTCAGTCACGCAATGGGGTACTCACTTCTGGCAAAAGAATGTGCCGCTTGGCGCACAGTTCGCCAGGGTATACTACAAAAGCAACGGGTAGGTGCATTCTTCCCATGCAGCCTGCACGAACCATATGGATGAAATCCAGCGGTTGGAGCCCGGAGAGGTGGTGCGAGGAGCTGACGAAGGGAGTCGCATACAGATGCTTCGATCTGGTCCGAAGAGCATCAATGACATGGGCGAGCTGGTGTTGCCGTATTCGACATCGGGAGAATTGGTGGTGCACTTGTTCAGTGGTCACTGCGGGACTGCAAAATCATGCCTAGGACTGACGAGACATCGCCGCTTGGTGAGGTGCAACAAGGATGAAGACTCCCTCAGTCAAGCTCTACGGAGCTCGGTCGAGGCGTTTCGGGAAAGCGTTGTGAGCACCGCGTGCGACGTTGGTGCTTTTCGACGGGCTGTGGAGCTTGCCACCGAGTACTTGGCCGGCGTGAAACTGAATTTCTCTGTCAGGATGGGGAACAGCTCTGCAGATTCTCCTGCTTTGTGTCCTCGGTACTGATGTCTACCACACTACATAGTCCGGTTTATTGGGAACTACGCCGGGGATCCTGTGCTCTCCCTGCGCGATTGACTGCCGTCAGTGGACAATTGGCCGAGGAGGTACCACGCCCTGCTAGATAGGGGAGACCAGCTAACCATAAGGGCGGGGTAATTGATCGAGAGGTGTGTGATGAGGCGTCTGACGACGGTGAAGTACGAAGGTGCGGGACGCAGGGTGTTTACGGACCGTGTCTTCGCGAAAGAAGAGTCAATCCTCGTCTCCTATGGGACGCTCCCGTATGCAGACTTACGTGCGCGCACCCGGGAGAAGACGAAGATCTACGGAGGTGGAACTTTGAGGGTAGACAAAGAACGTTTGAACCGGGTAGCGTTTCTCGTCGAAAGGCGGACTGAGTCCCGTGAAGGTCCAAGGGAAAAGTTGTCCACTGTACTGCCCCCATTTTATGAGGCCTTGTTTGGGAATGACACCCAGACCTTGCCTGAGGATGAGGAGGCGCGAAATAGAGGTACTTTTACAGCGCGAGACACCAACTTGAAATTTTACGAGGATCGAGGGGAATTTTCGCGGAGTGCTCTACGCCCACTGAAGGGTGTTGTGATCCGTACAACGCTTGGGGTTCTCAAGGACGAGGAGTTCTTCACAGACTACGCGGATAAGTTTAGATTCTCACCCCGTGGTAGGATCTTCCAAAATAGGGTTCAGATAAAGAAACTGAAACGCTACATGCCAGTTTGAGAGCCAGCACCGGGCGAGCAGGCCACACTATAGCAGCTGAGAAAGGTTTGTACTCAGCTGCAAGAAAGGTCGCCCAGAAAATTGGGCGATGATGGGGCCGCAATAACAAGAAAATCGCGTTTGAGAAGGAATGAAAATTCAGACTAGGGGGGCGTCACTAGGGACAGGGACTGAGATCTCCACATGTGAAATCACATGAGTGGATGAATGTGCGAAGGTTAAGCCAAAAAATAACATCCATCTGCCCATGCATTGGCACATGTGCAGATCTCAGTCCCTGTCACTGTTGACACGCCCCTAGTCTGAGTTTTCGTTACTTTATTGAATGCCCATTTGAAGGCCCTCAGCCTCTGATTCCAGTCCTGCCGTCGACGCTTATGACACTTGAAACGTTGGCGGGCAATCTTCGCGTGTGCATGACTTTACAACGGCCCCACTACCAGTCGTTGGCTAGCTGGTACTTGTGATGCTCAGTTCACTCCAACTGCGACGCAGTTTTCGAACCAGTTCTTCTAACCAAGGCTGTATCTGTCGTGACCTGCCTGTGGCACAGCTCTACATCGATTGCTCCGCCGGCCAGAAGGACGAGAAGGGCTGTTCCGATGCAACGGTCTCGCAAGCGCAGCCACGAGCAGTGGCAGGGGGAGGATGATGCCCCGGCGGCGGTTTTCGCCATGACTGTACCAAACCGCGACGATAATGCAATTCAGCCGCACCCTAGAGGCAGGGTGACGGGGGGTTGTGCGCCCCCAGAAAACGCCGGCGGCGTCTCTGTTTGGTCCAGAAGGCAAAGAAGCCGATTGTGCAACTGTTCTATCGACCGCCGGTGCTCCGAGAACACTGGCAGTTCCATCAGGTCGTACTGCCAACCAGATACCTCTTTGAAGTGCGTCCATTCAATCAGCCTGCAGTTCGAGCATAGCCAGCTTCACCGTCCGGCATGGAATCGCGTCCGCTCCTCATGTCCGCACACCCGGCTTTGCCGCCGCTGTGCGGTCGCGTATCTGCCGTGGAGTAGGGCAAATTCATCATGGGAGCCTGCGCCTTCATGGTGCATCGGGGGTGAGACCGTCTTCGTCACCACCTCCGCCCATTCCGTCCCGAAAAAGGGTTCAGAGTGCAGCTGTAGTTCTCTTTAAATGGGTCTCGCATGAGCAGACGGAAAAGCTACGAACGATGCTCGCTGAGGAGACGAACAAGGTCAGGGCGCAGGAGGAGGACATTTCTGGTCTGACGGCAAGGGTCAACGACTACAGGGAGAAGGTCTTTGAGGCCGACCGAAACCTTCTTCAGGTGTGGGTGACGACTGACGCAATGCTCTCAGAGTTCCTGCGACTACAAGCCGCATTCGATGATGTGAAGCAGAAGAACGAGAGCCCACGTATGGCTCGTGGGAGTTCTGGTGGCACTGAGCACGCCACACTGCTTGTTGGAACTGCATGTCGTCACGGTCGCAAGCGTGTGACACAGGTGGCAGCAAAGTTTGGTTGCCAAGGCCATCGAGAAGAAAATTCAGCATTGGCACCACCGCGAAACTACTAAGCTCGACGCAACAACTTCTGTTCCAGTCCGCAACTAGGCGAGGCGCCGTAAGCAGTGCTTGGCGTTGGGGCTTTCCGCAGACGGCTTGGAGGGTGTCGTGCCAATTCCACCGATGTTTCTGGCCGATCGTAAGAAGTACTATACGCGTTCCTAAAGCCATGAGACGTCAGCTCTGGTTGGAATGGTGCATGCAGAATTTAGCGCCGGAAACTGGTCATCCTTGTTCTTGGGCGCTGAATCCCGCAGCTCGTGGGCGGAGGCTATTTCCACATACAATGGTCAATGAGCAAGAATTAGGCAGGCGATGTCTGACGTGATGGGCGCCCGAAAGAGAAACGCTAGGGACATGCTGTTCCAGCGTCATAGGTGTTCCTTTCTGATATCGCGGAAGACCACGTTTGTATCGGGCAGCGAGCGGGCGGAGCGCTCATTTCAAGCACTTGACTCTTGAAGCGCGGGTGAAGCTAATGGGTTCAGGAGGGGAGCAAGGCATTGCAGACCTCTCATGGTGGCGGTTCAGAATGGTCGAGGGTCTAGCATACCGTGATTAGTCTGTACCAAAGAAGGTGTGTGATTTTGACGATGGTGACATACTGTTTGCAAATTCTTTGGGGAGACATGTCTTTTTCGAGTTCCGAGGGTACCATGCTCAACACGATGTGACGCCCGCTTACGGGTCTAGCATCCAACTCGCAGGCCAGGACGCCTGGCTGGCAACAATGGAATCCTTCCTGCAGCATGCTGAGGGCCGTGGCGGCCAGCGCCAACGCACCTACAGCCTGACGTTTTCCAAGTACCTGCCCTTGGCAACAGTGCAGGTACTACACAGCGTCCGCAGCGTTCTGTGCCGCATTCCTCCGCAAGAGATGTTGTGGTATCGTCATACTCTTCACTAGACGTTGTGTGAGTCGGTGAATGAAAAGTTGGAACGGTCTAGTGAAGAGGATGGAGGGGATTTGTCCGCAGGCGCCTCTGGAGTAGCCATAAACTTGGCGGAGGTGGGTTCAGAGAACAAATTTTATGTGGCGGTACGGAAGATGTGGTTTTAGACCATCATCTCCAGTTTGCTTGGCAGTGTTCTCGATTACCACGTTGCACATGCAGACTAACCCGAGGGACCGTGTGAACATTTCGATGGCGCGTCTGGCTTGTCCCGGGTTCCCGCCACAACTTTGGATTCTCCCCCGCGCGCTGTTGTTGGAGCAGAGGACGAGTGACAGTCGACACACATGAGAAAGAGAAGGAAGGAGACGGTCCTCGGATGGTGGTAGCTCTCTACACAGACTGTGTTTTTGTCTTGTGTTTATCTGTAGTGCAAAAAGAAGGGCGTGTCCGTTAGAGGGGAGTGTTCAGTTGGCAATTGTCGTGCAGCAGGGTCTCTGTAGAACCTGCTCATGTTAAAGCGACAGTAGAGCGAGTGGATCTGAGGAGTGAAAGGCGGGATGCGGAAGTTTGACCGCACCACGTCAGCTGTCCGAAATATGGCAGAGACCTCGGACATGCGAAACGAGGGAGACGAGGGAGCTTGAAGTCTTTTTGCTGCATCCCCGACAGCGGGACGGGATTGTCTGTGCGATTTACATTCTCATCTGTAGACAACCGCAAGCAAACGCGTTGCAGAGTGTCATTAACAGCGTCGGTCGACGGAATACAATCCATGTATCGAACGAAGGCATACTCGGTAGGTTGCATTGATTTGCGGCTATGCATACCTAAGAGAGACAGAACCTGGGCCACCCATACAGTGTCTGTGCGTTCTTTGTCGTCAGCGGCCAGGAGAACTGAGCTGAATCGCTGCCGTTCCGTCGGGCCGAAGCTGCTATTTGCATAAATGCGCTGAATGACATGTTTCTGCAATGGGTCTAGTCGAATGACATTCTGGTCGGGATCATAGTTGTTGGCAGAAAGACAGAAGCCACCGAGAAAGTACCCACTTGTGCCGATGGTAATTTGCAGAGTATGACATGTATGGACAGAATGCTGCTGGAGAAGCTCGGGGCGGACGAGGTCCAGTGGTACACTAGTGCCTTGGGCACCAAGCTGGAGAAGACGATTGATGCAGAAATCGGGAGCTTCTCCACGTAGTGACTGGAGCATCGCAGCGGTGATGCGGCCTTCTTTGTTCCCAAGGAGCGGAATGTCGAGGGTTCTCAAGTGAGCGAGTTCGCGGAGGTATATTCTCGATCTTTCCCTGACAAGACGCGCCCCGTGCGTGTCGTCTAGAATCCCATGCACGGTTATGAGGCGACGGTATTGGGGGGTGGAGCCGAGGTGCGTTCGAACGGCAGCAAGGTTCTGAAAGTGCTAGATTCGGCGGACGGTTTCGCCCATGCCTGTTGCCCTTCGCTTGGAGGTGCAGCGGTAGTCTTGCTTGAATGCAGTGTGAGCGTGTTCATAAACACTGACATCTACATGTTGTAGGCCTCCGATGTTGCGGATATTTTCTGTAGTGTGGGTGGGAAGATCGAACTTGCGGCACTTGAGCCGGGGGGAGCGGTGGTCCCCACAGGTGTGGAGCATGGAGGGTTGAAACTTATTGACACGGTCCTCTGGGATGTGAACCTCAGCGAAGCTCCAATGCTTCTTTAGTCCCTCTCTCGAGCGGCGTATTAGAATGTCTCAGAACTGAGCGCAAGCAGATGCAAGCGGCACGGAATAAGCTTCATTACAGCAACGGCCTATGATTCTTGCGATAATTACAAAGACCATATCAACGGACTCCATATTTTTGGCCTGCAGCATGGGAGGGAATCTTTTACTGGTGTAGAGTTCGTTCAGGCGACTGCCTTTTTCGGAGGCGAAGAAGGCAACGTGAACGGCGGGAATGTAGGAGTCCCTCTGAATGGTAACCAGAACCGTCTTGGCTCCGCGAGGGAGAGCTATGTGGATGGGTCTGAACTGTTTCCGACTGTTGCCGGCGGAAGCTTGCGCTCTGAATAGGACGGGGGAGTCGAGTATAACAAATATGCAGCTTTTAACTAGCTTGGGGATGCGGAGGTAGAACTTGTGGAGCGGTTCGGAACCGAAAACAGATTGCATGTGGAGATGGGAATTGGACTGAAGCACGGGCCATGTTTCTGGAAAGGATGAAAACCTTCGCAGAGAGGAGGTGGCGAGTGTTTGTTGCGTACGTGCGGTGGCAGCTGGTGCCCGAGTCAGCCTGACCAGCAATGCATGAGCAGCACCGTCGGCCTCGAGGTCGGCAACCTTTCTGCGAAGAAGGAAGGTGGACTGCGCGGTGGGCGGCGGGAATGAGGCGGACGAGGTGAGGTGATTTAAAGGTACTTCGCAACGAGGGCAGGGTTGGCTAGTTCTTGTGCGTGATCGAGTGCCGATGATGTCGTTTCCGTCGGTTACGACGCAACAGAACCTGGTGAGGACCGGGTGACATTTCCAGAGGCGGTGGTAGGCATCTGAGCATGTGAAGACTACTAGGGCCTTTTCATAAACCGGCGAGAGCAAAGAGTGCAGGGTGGAGTGTATTATGGAGGTGTTCGTGTCTGGGGCACGAGTAGTCAAAGAAGGTGGAAGGACTTCAAAGTCTTTGTCGTCCACGGTGTGGAGCAGCTGGACAGGAAGATAGCCCACGACGGTGTGCCCGGACATTACGCAGCGTCGGTGTGAATCGCCAGTGAAGACGAGGAGAGTGAGATGCACAGGATAGGCAACGAGGTCGCTGTTCTTAAGTGTAGAGGCGGATTTCTCGGTATACATCTGTATGCGACCTACAAACAAGTAGGTCTCTGACGTCCCGGTGTCCCAACTGACACCCCCGAGCTCGCTACCCATGACTTCTTCCCTGAGGCCTGGACAAACTCGTGGGTGGACGTCAGTTTGCAGGGGATGCGTGGAGAGATACTTGTTGCTCTGCCGGGGATCACCACAAGGGCACAAGTAGGAAGACTCTGTATTAGATTGCGCTACTTGTTTTCGCAGGATCTTGACGGGGTCCGGAAAGTAGGCAGTTACGAAGGACGTACTGCTGTGGTCCAACGCACGAATTGAGGAGAAGCGGTGAAGCTCCGACTCGACAACAGCGAGTGTGAGGGGGCGACACCCTTCTGACTAGCGAATGCAGTCTCCAAAGCGGGCGAGAGAAAAGTCGGGATCCATGAGGAAAGAGACGATCTCGTCAACCATGCGCGGGCCGGCAGTCCTCTTTACTTCGGCAAGAGACACTGCGATGGATTGTATGAGGACGTCGTTCTTACCTGCGGTCGGTTCTGCATCAGGGTGACACCGGAATGGGAGCAACGGAAGCAGAAGGGCTGGATCATGATCAGAAGCGACATTATCACCGTAGTGGACAGGACGTTCTGCGGCGGGTGAACCTTGCGGGACAGTAGGGACGAGCTCAGCCTGTCAGTGTATTCGGAAGTGACACTGTTGCTTGTGTTCGGAAGGGAGTACCCGTCGGAAGACGAGTATAGGCAGTGCCGGTATTTCCAGCGCGTATTAATGGCTGGCAAGGACGGCTGAAAGGAGAAGGGGTGGCGGGAGGAGTGAGAGAACCGAAAACTAGGACGTTTTCCACGAGTGCAGCTTTCTTATTGGTTGTAGTGAGTACGAGACGGTATGCCCGCCTGGGAGCACTCCCGCGTTCACGGAACCTAGTGCAGGTCCCGTGCAAACGGGAGCGGTCAAGGAGGAAGGCGTGGCCTCCTATTCGACATACACGCACGGTATTAGCTGCGTCTTGAAGAGCAAATCATGCATTCGCTGAGTGGTACTCCAAAGAGAGGAGGGAATCCAAAAGCAGTGATACTAAAGTCTCCGTTACTGAAAGGTTTGCAAAATTTCGTACGGTGTAGGGTAATTTCATCTTCGGTATTTTCAAGGCACGGCCGCGCCACTGTGGATCGCGAGAATCTGTCACAGCCCCTATTTAAACCGCAGCGACACGCGACGCTACCACGTCAAATCTGCAAAGGTACTCTGCCGTCAACTGAAAGTACTGAGCGACAGTTTATCCTCATGATGCGACGCCGTGCACAGGTAAGCAGCGCGTAGTCGAAACGGTATTCGCACGGGCGCAAAGGGACTGAGAGGGATAGAAGGCGTCGTTGAAGAGTGCCGATACGTTTGATGTGCGATGGGATACTGCGACTGCAGGGTATTGGAGGCAGCGAGGGTGACGGAGTGCGGGTGATGGTGTGGTGTGGTGTACAAACTTAAACGGATGGTTAATGGGAGGGCTGGGGTCCTTGAAGAGTGGCAAGACGTGTGGTGTGCGATTTGGGGAGGGAAGTGCGCGCTGCTGGTGCCGGAGAGGGTGACCAAATGCGGGTGACGGAGTGCGGGTGATGGTGTGGTGTGGTTTGCAACCTGGAAGGGGTAGTGGGCGGGACTGTGGGGCACTGCCGTAGTTCACGGTCAGGGGGGTGGCCAAGCGCCAAAATTAGTACTGGGTACTGTGGGTCAGCAGCCCAAGTACAGCTCGGCTCTCGGGAGACCAGGGTGTGCAGACAAGAGGTTGCTACGCGCGTGGAGGTATTGTCACAGGTATCTCAAGGAAAGGGAAAGATCACCGGAAGCCGGTATTACGCGAACAGCAACTAACACGAAGGAGTAAAACTCCAGACAATGGTGTAACACCCAGGAGGTGACTGAGGCCAAGTTATGGAAAGTATCCAACCGAACGGATAGTGTCCGAATGCAGGGAAGCGCACCAGTGGCGTGCTCCCAACGGGCGTGGTTGTGCAGAATTGCTCTTATGGCGTGCTCTATAGTGGCGTGGGCAAGGAGTTATACTCTGTCCTCAGAGTCGCTTCCGACTATCGCGGGAAGTCGCGCAACCGATAAAGATCGTAGAAGGACTAGTAGTCCATAGCCAAAGGCGGTGCCCCACCAGTAGCAATAGTAGTACCGAACTCCAGGATGCTCGCCGGACACGCGAAGGGCGTATCACGGGGCCGAACTGGAGCTCGGGAAGGCGCGCGCCGCAAGCCTACCAGGAAGGGCAACACCCCAGCGCTGCGTGTTAAGGGACGAATGCGGTAGGGTCTCACCGACAGGGGCGTAAAGTCTCGCGGCAAAATCCCGATACGGTCGCTTGTAGCGATATGGCGTCCCGCCAGAAACAAAGAGCTCGCGTGGAGGGGAAGGGAAGTGTGAAGGCACCTCAACAGCCGGCAGACGCCTGCCAAACTCCATAAACTTTAGAATCAACCACCCCGTTACCGGGGATTTAGTTTGACAATAAGACTTAGCGTTGACGTACATAAACATGTCAAGTCATACGCTGGCGACTCATCCGCGCCGGTCAATAACAACTACAACTACAAATTACAATCAAAACTACACATTGCCATACCACGTGGCAGGGAATAATAAATAAATCAAAGCAAAGACATCAAATCACAGATAAATTAGCATGCACACGTGTGCGGCGTGTGTGAGTGCAGTGCGCGGGGCAGAAGTGCACCGGTCGTATCAGTGACTGACACTATCGGCTACTGGCCACGTCGCTTGTACACAGTAGACATTCCGGCTGCAGTAGTACTATGGGCCTAGGCCAAATCGGAGAGCCAGTGCTCTACAGCGATGGGTGGTGTCGTTGAAGAGTGGCGAGACGTGTGGCGGGCGACGCGACGCAAGAAGTGCAGGCTGCTGGACGTGGACCGAGATGCGATGCAGGGAGTGCGTGCTGTTAGAGGTGGAGGGGTCAAGGCAATCGTGGTGATGGTGGAGTGTGGTGTACAAGCTGGAAGGGAAGGCGGGCAGGGCGGGTGGCGTCGTTTAAGAGTTACGAGGCTTTCGGTATTCGCTGCGGTGCTGGGAGGGTGCGCTCTTGACAGCGGAGAGGGTGAGGGAGCGCGGGCGATGGTGAGGTGTTCTATACAAACTGGAAGGGACTGTGGGTGGAATGGTAGGTGTTGTTCAAGAGTGACGAGGCTCTCTGTATTCTATGCAATGCTGGGAATACGGACTGTTGGAGATTGAGAGCGTGAGAGAGCGCGGGTGACGGTGAGGTGGGGTATACAAACTGGAAGGGATGGTGGGTGGGATGGACGGCGTCGTTCGAGAGTGGCGAGGCGCGTGGTGGTCAATGCGATGCGGGGACTGCAGGCTGTTCGAGGTGGAGAGGGTAAGGAAGTGCGGGTGGTGGTGGGGCATGACGGTGAAAACACAGATCCGTCCGAATACCGTACAACGGCTATTCATGTAGCAATACGGAAATGTACTTGAATGTGAGCAGATGTTCACCCCGCGCAGTGATCATTTAGTTTAGTTCCAGTAAGTACGGTGCGAAGCTGCAGTTTTCGCAGTTCCGAATGCAGGAAAACTGCAATCGGAACAACGAAAAGTGCCGTTATTAGGCAGTAAAACTAGGAATGGACCTACACACGTCGCAGTGCGCTGCGCATGATAACTGCACCCTGGACCCCAATTGTCCGTAGCATACCAGCTAGTAATACTGGCTGGAGGCATCCACTGAGTGCGGTACGAGGTCTATTAATAACAGTGGTTTACGACACATTACGCAGTTCCGGGTCTAGTATTAGTAAACCCGGAACTGCAACATTTTTAGTAAACCACGGGTACTACTGCACCTCGTACTGGACTCAGTGGACGTCCGCATCCATTTCCGGAAACACAAACGAGGACTTGCTAGCGTCTCCGGCAATTTCTTTAACCATCTTTGCCCTCCGCTTGGTACTATGCATTCGTTTCTATCCGGATGTTGAGGCCTTACAGCGAGCCCCACCATGAGTTCCCGATGTGATAATGCGACGTGGGTCGGAAGGGAAACGCAAGGTTTTCGACAGCTACAGCTTTCTAAGAATTATCAACAAAATGCGCGCTCCTACTGTCGATTATACCGTCCAGCTATACCCTCTTCGAAGTACAAACCTATCATCATGTCGCTTGCGCAAGAGGACATTAAAGGTATGTGTACCGAATCCATACTCCAACTTCAAGCTTCCCTTCACATGAAGCCAAATGTCTAATAGGCATTAACATGGCCATCGTTTGTACACATCCCTGTACCAAGTGGCTTCAAATAAGTACTTTCATATATCAGCTTCACGTCCCGGTTCTAAGGATGGGCTCACCTACCTGCGAACCGAATCAATCTCTGTGGATTCAAAAAGACGAAGCTAATGGTGCAGCAGAACACAACAGCAGTACATCTGGGCACTACACAAGGCCAAAACAAGAGCCCAACCCCAACTATTTGCATATAGTCGTTCTGAGATGAATTCTTTATGTTAAGAAAGAAGACTACGGCAATGCATACGACTCAAGCAGGTGATCTTGAGCGTTAGGTCCACCAATAACTGACCGCCATATCTTAGACCGGCATTTGCACTCCATACCAGCTTACAGGCATTTAAGACTACTGAAAGAATGTAGCGGGCGATATAGACTGTGACCAATAATGGGAGATAATCACAGCGACGAGCATTGTTTATCCGACTAGGAAACACTTCATTAGCTACGCGCATCATTCTTTTACTTCCAGATGTCGGATCGGTCGACTTCTTCGGTAATATATACTCATGAGGAACCGAAAAACTATTTACAAGACTCAAAACAATTTACAACAATAATGTGATGGTGCATCAGCTGATTGAAATGAGCCTATGGAAGTTTAGTACCACACATTTTGATAGGTATTGAAGTGTATTGAGAAACTCGGAATGATCTGGTAGCTATTTTTGGTGCGCTGGCAGACGTTCTCCGAAAATACCAGCAATATCCACAAGCTACAGTTGCTGCGCTGGGACTTACTACAAACTGTAAATCGACTCTTCCCGTCCATATGAGCCGATAGGGCACCCGAAGCGCTGCGCACAGGTTATGACAGGTAGTTTCTGCTGCTATTGCACTTTCGATACGAGCGATTCTTGTCGGTCGTCCGTAGAACTTATAGTTATCAGAATAGAAGCACCTCGCAACACTATCAGATTTCATTGAATAGTTCTTCAAGACCTCCTTTGGAAAAGTAATTAGTTTCATTTTAAAAATGGTTGACTGTCCACGTCATCTTCATGGCCCCCTGATTCCCTCAGAGTAGTTAGGATGTATATGGACAGGCCCATTGCCACTCAAAAAAAGCTGATCAAGATGCTTTCAGCACTTTCACTAATCGCTCAGACGAATAGCAAATAAGGATACGTATCGTCTGTGAGAGTTACCGAATCAAAACAGGAACTCAGCCTAGCTGCTGGCACAACTTGGCTCACTTTTCGAGTCAATAGGGAAAATTGCTGAGACAGAACCAACGCAAAAGCAATGGATATAGTGGTCGTCCAGACTTTCTGCGACCGAGA
Source organism: Endocladia muricata (assembly GCA_032356245.1). Taxonomy (NCBI): domain Eukaryota; phylum Rhodophyta; class Florideophyceae; order Gigartinales; family Endocladiaceae; genus Endocladia; species Endocladia muricata. Next base: position 24,840 of record JAUKWC010039165.1, read on the forward strand.
TGTCTGCGTTGAGCGATTCTGCAAGTCATATTGTCGAACGTTACCTCATGCCCTACATTGCTTTCCAACTGCAAGCTTTCCTCTTCTGACCTCTCACCGAGACACATGGACTTAAACCGAAGCTGATTCCTTTCTTCCTCATCCTGCAGCTGAGCACATTCTACCAGGTGCCGTCGAAGGTGCTTCCTGTTTGCTCGTGAGGCTATCCCCAGAAAACCATTCTGCTTTCTTGCAAGGGCCTCGTCTACCAAATTGAAGTCGTGACAATGCAGCGCACTCCAAGTTGTGTAGACTTTTCGAGATTTTTCGGCAACGAGCAGGCTCATGCGGTTTTCTCGCCTCGTACGTCCCTCGCAGTGTTCATCCGTGTCCCATAGCAGTCTCAAAGTTGCAGTATTGCTAACTACACTCACTGTAGGTCAGTTCTGTCCAGCAGCGCTGTGGAATCCACAGCCTACATTCCTGCACTGTCCGAACTGTATAATGGGGGTCTTCTGGCTTTTTCGATTGCTTTTTCAGTCACGGACTATGCAATAGTTCTATATCCGTTGGCATTTTTCACCGCTTCTTCGGAGCCCGTGTCCGACTCTTGAAAAGCTGTGGTGTGTATATCTGTGTTACAAACAACTAGGAGAATGGCAGCATAAGTTTCTAGGATGGAATCACGAGTACCACATGGTGTATATTTTGAGTACCGGAAGGTTGTACGGAACAGTTTGCAGTTGTGGTTCCTAGCGTTGAGATTGAGCAAAGACGGAGCAGGACATCAGTCTGTCGCCAGAATTGGAACTCGAGTGATAAACAAATAAGATCATTCTAACGGCATCTGTCTCGGACTTATGAGTACGGATTGCCCACAAACAGTTTTTGACTCCTCGTTTTCCGGCCAATAGTGCGTAAATCTGCTTTGACTCAGGGTTTTTAGACATACTAGCTAACCCTAAGAGAGCTATTGCATAGTCGTACTAGCATCAGGTCTCTGCAGAAATCCCTCGCCGTGTAAAGTAGCACACAAAAAGTCGGTGAATACGTACTTAGACTGCACTTGCTTTCAGAATTATTCATTTTAATCGATACTTTAAAAACCATCTGCTGGTAGCTCTGGCAATTGTCATGATTGCTCGACAGAACGACGTCACACATTCGGGTCGGTCCCCATTCGCCGACACCTTTCTCCTCTAGAGCACCGTAGAGTCAGATACTTGTACCATCAAGAAAGTAATAGCATGGGTGCGAGCAGTAGTTTCTAGAATTAAAGAATTCTGGTTGTATGCGTACTGTTCGGCAGCCGATCGCTCCGAAGTACGTCATGGTTTCAAGGCTCCCCAGCTCGCGACATATCAGCCTTCATACCTGATGGCTTGTCAGCAATTCGTCCTAACAATTACTCAATTAGGAACGGTCATTTGAAGTAAAACACTGCCACTAATAAATACGCGTGGCTAGTAGTCAGCAACACAAGTAAAATCCCAATCTGCCGTAGCTGTAGAGTCCAGGTAATTAATGAGACCTTAATAATGTATATCTCGGTACAGAACACCTGATGTGTAGTCCTACTAACTCGTAGATGTAAAACATAGAAATGCACGTGTGTATTGACTCTATCAACGAGCGCACGAGAGCTTGAGTCGTTCCAGTGAGCTGCAAGTCGAATAAGACTCAAGAAGCACTCTTGCAAGGGGAGGCTACGTAAGCTTCGTTAGGAACAAACAGTGCTTTACTGATTACAATCAATTTGCCGCGTATCTGTTCTCATTCAGTGTAGCCTGCATGTTTACCAGACCTATTGTGCTATATACATATATACTTCCACGCGGACGAATGAAAAAGCTTGCTGACGAATGCGTTCTTCTGATGATGCTGATAGGCATCCACACAGCATACATGGTAGTCGACTATCTAATGGTTTGCAATGAATCGCTCCTTCATTATTTCGATAAAAACACTCCCCTTCTAGCTGCACCTTCTTATTACCATTCTCTCTCTTCCGAGTTGCACCAACCTCATGGTACATGATGTTTACTGCGTGTGCAATTCCCGCTCCCCCGTTTTCAACGTTAAAGCTGCAATCACCGTATAGTTTCATCATTACAATTTGATGATAGCACAGCACCGTCAGTGGAGGGGGGGAGAAGAACTAGTCACTCCTCAATAACAATTTTGAAAGTCCGACTCTTTGAACTAGACACTAAGGACTTGCATTCAGGGAATGTTGTAAACGTATCGTATAGATTTTGATCAGAACCGACGTTACCAACTTTTCCAATTTCTTGCGTGTCATTGACTTTCCGAATGACAGCGACATCCATCATCAAATGGTGGGCCGTTTTCGTTGAAGCTTTCGCAGTAACATTGAGTAGATTCCGCTCGTCTATTAGCATCGTCACCCGTATCTTTCGGCCGGTCCCGGTCTCGAGAGCAGTCTTCAGTGTATGACTGTAACCGAAACGATCTGCAAAGGCACTAAGATTCGCCTGGAGTACCAGATGACGGACTCCGCAAGCTTTCTAGGTTACACATTGTAGGTTCCTCGTTCCGATACAGTCCTCACATTATAAGAAGGCGTATTCGAGGTAGGACTTCAGGTCGTTCTTATTCGCGAGTGAGGCGCCCGTATACATCTGCGAAGACGATGAGCCCATACGTCGCTTTTATTCAAATAGTCCTCGCTCCTTTTGATGTCTCGCTGCTTTCATAACAGTGTTTAGGTCCTTGACTTCAGATTGTTCCCAGTTACGTTCCCAAACTTAAGCTACCATACTCACACGGCTCGCAATATCAGATCTTGCGTGTTCCAGCCATTCTAATTTCTGACACTTTTCCCGATAATCCGTACTGTATAATCCGTCGCCAAGAAACTGATTTGTTCGGCAACCCAATTTTTATGAATTTTGAACCCTTGGTGAGTCGGTTCCATTCCCGTCCCTGCAAATTTGAATTCACTAATACTTGTATTACCCTACTCTAAACCTTGGTGGGTATGCTCACAGTCCTTGGGAGTCCTTACTGTTCCTGCCCAAGGACTTTCATCGGCGAATGGCCTTCCGCTTGCAATTAAGGTTTGTCGAGCTTATTTGTAATACAGTGACTAACCGTTCAGTGCTGTTGTTATATGTACGTCATATTGCAGATGCCTGCTAAACGTGAAACGCCAGTAGTCCTCATCATCTGTAAAGCCAGGAAACAGCTTGATCAATTTCAGCAGGGAGCGTTGCGGGAGTGAGAACTCTTTCAGAGAACAGGTTTATATAAATCCGATCAGGTCTTCCAGCGATTGTAGACGAGTTTAAGAGGCGTCCGGCGACCAGATTACAAAGTTCAATATAACGGCGAGGAGATATAATTACATGGGTAGAGTTCTGCCGAGGAGTAGTATAATGATGGACTCCAATATACTTCTCTTAGTCTGTATGAACCTACCCACATATCTTGCTTCGCGGAGCACGTCATGTGATCCCTTACTTCTTATAAAAAGAAAGAATTGGCCGCCAAGGATGTTTGAGTCTGATGGGACATCTCCATTGTTCACTGCAAAACAAACACCTCTTCGGAAAAGGCCTTCTACATCGGTCCCTTTCGCTTCCTCGAATAGGTCCCCGTATTGCCTACTCTCGCCAATCCACAAAGTCTCAGAGAGATAGACGCACAACAGAGGATTAGATCCCTGTTGCTTGTGACATATACTTCGATTTCGTGCGATTTTACCGCTTGAAACAGGTCACACCAGCGTTTTACATTTTCTCTGTACATGAACACAGACCCACTAGCTTGTTTGTTGAAGTTTCTTGCCCGAGGAATTTCGGGTCCAAGAGCCCTCGCTACTCGGAGCTCTGCTGCTGCTGTAGCCTGTTCCTACCGGGCAGTCCCAAGGGCAGACACCCTCTCCTCAAGCCTCGATGGACTCCAATTAGCGGTAGGGAGTGAGAGAATAGCCCCAAATACTAAAAGTCCAGGAACAAGACCTTCAGAACCCATAGAATCATTAATGGCCCTGATTGCGCAGCGAAGAGGTACTCAACGATCTAGGTTCGGCACATCTGTTCGAAGTTTGTTGAATATCCTGCGTGGCGGGTCGTTGTATCATTCACCAACTCCCGAAGAGTCCTGACGTTCTCCTCCACACAACTGGAGCTCAGTTCCGCTTAGTGACGTTGGTCTAGGCCACAAATTGGATTTCAACACGTACCTTCGTGCACCCACATGTTTGGTGCGTGACCCACGTAGATTGGAAACCACAATTCAATGAAAGCATCCCACATGACTCAAGCAGAAGAACCCTTCAACATGATCGCCATCAAAGAGTATCTCTCAATGTCAACTGAATGGAAGGTCTGAACTTTCCGAGACGTTCCAACACCTATCGTCGTCAGATCCGATGCCAACTCACGGTTGAATGAAACGTTAGTCTCAGCGACGATGAATTTGAACCTGTGGGGTGGGGAGCTTGATAGTATGCACACCGGACAACTTTTATATACATCTCGGAGAACCGCCATAGCGTGTGCGTACTACACCCAAAAGGATGAGCTCGACGAGATAAGTTGTAGAGCTCTCCTGAACTTCTGTCGAAGGAACGGATGTGTAGGCTTTGTTATTCGGGTTTTGGGAAAGGTATCTCCGTCCCATGCCACTTAACAAATTTGTATGAAGCGAACCTGATCATATTCGCCCATATAGAGATGTATTTGCTGTATGACTGCTTCTCGACGTCGTCTGCTACGAGTTATTCTCGACCTAGGTAGCTAAGTCCAAACCAGAACGGTATGTGTGTCCTCTCGACATCTACTTGGCATAGTAGGAAATAGCGTTTGCCCCATTATCTCCAGAACTAAATCCCGATGATTACCCTTCCAGGTCTTGCACACACTCTGTTCCCAAACCTGGACGGTTGTTTCGATATAATTTGCCCAACCCGAATACCAAAACATCGAGAATTTGCTTCACTCTTCGCGATACCGATTACTGTTCCCTGGACTCGCGTATCAGTACGAGCGACAACTAAACCATAGTTACCATACTGTAGTGAGGGGGATGCAGTATCAGCAGATAGCCATTCCAACACATAAGATGGACATCCATTGCATGGAAACATCGACCTTTCTTTTCTTAGCGAGCTTTACGTCCTACCATTAGTGTCTTGTCGCGTACTCCGGCTCCGATCTAAAAACTTTCCTCGTCCTTCGTGCTGCCCAAGCTTGTCGCGCCAAGAAGTGATTCTCCTTTTGTACTGTGTTGCACAGAAGTTCTTAAGGATGAATGGTGGATATTGTTCGAGCTTGTGCTCCAATCCCTTCTTAGTTCCTCTCCCCGAAGCTGATTGATTACTTCAGATAAGTATCCCACTTCCTCATAATCAAAGCCGTCCCAAAACTATATAAAAGCTTCGAGTACGTCTGATTTACGAGTATAACCATTCTATTCCTCAAAGTACTCCATTCTATTCGCTTCAATCATTCGGAATTTTCTTAGAAGCATGCAAATAATGACAGCGCACTCCTTGTTTTCGCCGATCCAACAAACCCGAGGGGCAGTAATCTTCTCCGCTCACTGAAAAGATTTCTCCTCAAGCGACTTCGATCTAGTATTCTTCCTTCCGTATCGTTCTTGGCCAGCAAAGAACATATCAAAAATATAAGATGTTCTGAAATCTCCGGAGCTTACGATGATGACAAAGAAGAGGATTCTTTGTGTGTACCGTGCAACTGCAGTTCCGAAATCGCATGCTTGAACCTACGAATTGACTTCTGTGTTTCCAGAAATGGATGCCGACGTCCACTGAATGCATTGCGAGGTCCAGTAATACCCGTGGTTTACAACACCATTTGCAGTTCTATTTCTAATAATACTACACCCGAACTTTGACCAGGTGGGCGTCCAAGTCTAATACTACTAGACTCAGACTTCCATCACGTGGACGCCTGAGTCTAGTACTACTACACTCGGTCTTCCACTAAGTGGAGGTCCGGGCCCAGTATTACTACCTCCGGACTTCCACGAAGTGAATGTCCCGGTCTATTACTGCTAGGCTTCGAACTGCACTTTTCAAAATTCCTTGCCGAGCAATACTGGCTCGTATACTACGGCCCATGGAAGTCCACGACGCAGATATCCTGCGCAGCGTACTGCACCGTATGGAAGTCTATCCTAAATTTTACTGCACTGGAACTGCACTAGTCGCAGTTCCTTCTGAATGCAGTACTGCTGCAGTTAGAAGTGCGAAAACTGCAGCTGCGGATCGCACATATTGGAACTGAATCGAGCGTCCTTTGCGCGCCGTGAACGTGCAGTCTCGTTGTACTACACTTCAATACTAATAAATGGATAGTCCATCTAGAGTATTTGGACGGGCCTACGTTTCCACCATCATGCCCTCCCGCCACCCCTACTATCTCGCCCTCTCGACCTTGAATGACCCACAATCTCTGCAGTGCATCGCACACCATACGCCTCGACGCTCTTCAAAGATGCTACGCAACCCGCTGACCATCCCTTGCAGTTTCCACACCCCACCCCACCGTGACCTGTCTTCCCTCACCCACTCCACCTCCAAAAGGCAGCACTTCCCGCATCGGATCGCACACCACACGTGTCGCCACTTTTCAACGATGCCTCCCATCCCGCACAAACCCTTTGGGTACGTGCGAATATCGTTTTAACCTAGCTGTGTTTACCTGTGCACATCATCGTATCACAAAGAACAACCATCGCTCAGCACTCGCCGTAGACGGCAGACGATCTTTGTGGATTTGATGACATGGCGATCCGCGTAGTTGCGTGTCAAATGGGGCCTGTAGTAAGTTCTTGCGTTCCACACCTTTGCTGCCGTGCCTTGAAGCTATTCTACAAGGTAAGAAGTCTTGAAAATCTTTCAAGAACGTATTATACAATATCACTACTTCTCGATTCCCACCTCTCGTTGTAGTAGGCACCAGCTAATGCATGCTTGTCTCTTGTCGACATAGCCAATCACGTACGTGTATCTCGAATGGCAGGCCCCAACTTCCACCTCGACCACTCCTCCATGCAGGAGACTTCGATTAGGTTCCGTGAATGTGAGAGTGCTCGCGAGCGGACCGAAAATCTTATATTGAGTTAAAACAAGAAAACAGCTCCACTCGTGTAAAACGCCCAACCTCTCATCTCTGCCATTCCTCATGCCAGCTCTCCTCCTTGCAGCCTTCTTTGCCCGCTGTGAATAGACGCTGCAAATTTCGGCATTGGATCAATTGTCTTCCAACGCGTAAGCCCTTTCAAAGCAAGAGCAGCGGTATCATTTCAGAACGCGCCGACCCGCCAAGCTCGTCTCAAATTCTCAGCAAGGTTCCCCTGACCCAGAATCTCCTGTCCACTAAGGCGACAACTTCCCTTCTCATGAGGCTCCGGCGCCTTTGCTCTCCTTGCACCCATTCCTTTGTAACCGTGATGTAGAACCGACCACGAGAATGACGAACATCCTCTTACAATCTACCGCGGTTTCTCTGGCCTAAGCGGGGAGGTTTGCCGGGCGGGGAAACGCTGACCAGATCATCTCTATCGTGAGGGATCCCGCCTACTCTCTGGCGAGTCCTGGAGACAGAGTTCTCTCATCAAAAGAAAGAGAGTCGCTCCCTCACACTCCTTGTTGTCGACGAGCAGCTTCTCCATCAGAGTCTCTCCGCAATACATGTGTTGAACAACAGCGGTAAATCCTTCGAACCTTCCTACCTCCAGGACCCTGTCTGGATCCTTCGAAAGCAAGTGGCGCATGCTAACAAAGAGTGTTGCTCATTCTGCCCTTGTGCTGACCCCCCGCACAGCGGCCCGCACCTCTTCGCGCATCCCTTGCAGACTGACGAGCATCGACGAGCTCGTCAAGAACTGAAGGGAGAAGTCATGGGATGCGAGCCCAACAGTGTCATCTACGATACCGAGACGTTGGGGACCCCTCGTTTGTAGGTTCCATACAGATCTGTACGGGTAAATCCATCTTTCCACTTCATAATAGCGTCCTCGTTGCGTGTGCCTTGCCTCTCATTCTATTCAACTACACTGCCGCCATCCGCCGCCGCTGCATAGTTTTCGAGCACACCGTGGCTGGCAGTCTTCCTGTCCAGCTCCTCTCCACCGTGGACGACAGAGACTCAGGCGTCCTTCCACCTCCGTCGGCTACTCGCGCATCAGGCACCAAAATATCCATACTGCACTTCGCCGTGTACTCTCAGCTTCTTTCCCTGTATGAAGATCCGTCCTAGGCATCCCACGCTAAAATGCCTCCAATCATCTGTGCAAATGTCACCCAGTCCCTACTAGGTACTGTTGCGACATACCTGCATCGAAGGGCATCATTGACACTTGGTCAGGCTCCAAAACAGGCTAGCTCTCCCTCCGTTGCGATGTACCTTCAAATCTCCTCACTTCGTCCGCCTTATTCCCGCTACGCACCACGCAGTCCACAATCAGCGTTTGCAGAGAAGTGCTAAACCTTGAGGTTGACGCCGCTGCTCATGCATGCTTCGCAAGCGGGGTGACGCAGTAGCTACCACCGCTTGAACGCCACAAACCCTGGTTACCCTCTCCCTGCCGAGGTTGCCATCCTGAAAGGAAAAATGCTCCCCCCTTCCATCTAGCTCTCGTCTCGACATGCACCCCATTTTCGGTTTTGTACTGCCGCACAACTTCCACCGCGGCATCTCCAAGCTAATCGGGACCTGCATGTTTCTTAGGCTCGAATCCCCCGTCCTATTCACAGCTCAACCCTACGCCGGCAACACCCTAAAGCAGTTCAGAACCATCCGTCCAGCTGTCCTTCGCGGAGTCAATACAGCTCTGGCTGCCATTCAGAAGGCCTTCTACGTTCCCGGCCTACATGTCGAATTCTCCACCTCCGGAAAAGGCAGTCGCCTGAATGGAACCTACATAAATGAAGGAGTCCGTGGCATCCTTGGGGTCAAACAATACAAGTTCGTTGACCCCGTGTTTGCAACTATTGCAGTAATCATAGGCTGTTGCTTTCATGAAGATGGCTAAGCACCCCTCAAATCTATATGGGCTCAGTGCTGAGAAACTCTAACACTCAGCTCGAGGTAGAGTCTAGAGAAACACTGGAGCTTCCGCGAAGCTCACAGCTTAGAGGACCGTGTCAATAAGTTTAAAGCCTCCATGCTCCACATCTTCGTGGAACACCACCGGACCAGGCTAGAGACTCTCAAGTCTCATCTCCTCGCCCACCTGACAGATGACACCCGCAACTTTGGAGGCCTACAACATCTAGATGCCCATGTTCATGAACACGCTTACACTGCCTTCAAGCAAGACTACCGCTGCCCGTCCAAGCGAATGGCAGCAGCCATGGACGACACCGTCCGCCGAATCCAGCACTCCGAGAACCTTGCTGCCGTTCGAAATCAGCTCAGCTCCGTCGCCCAATCGTATCCCCTCCCAACCCCGCACAGGATTCCAGACGAGTGGCACGGGGCGCGTCTTGTCAACGAGGGATTCAGAGTATACCTCTACGAACTCGCGCAGTTGAGAACCCTCGCAATGCCGCTTCTCGGCAATGGAGATGGCCGCGTCACAGCCGCGACGCTTCAATCACTGCGCGGAGAAGCTCCCGATATCCGCATCGAGTTTCTTGTCCACGTTGGTAACCACGGCACCGCTGTGCTGCTGGAACTTTTCCGCGCCGAGCTCCTCCAGTAATGTTCGGTCCACACATGTGATACTCTCCAAATTACCATTATTAAAAGTGGTTACGTTCACGGTCGCTGCTGTCCTTCCGTCAACAATTACGATTCCGACCTGAATGTCACTCGACTCGACACAATGCGGAAACATATCAGTCAGTGCGTTTCTGCAAATTGCAGTTTCGGCCCGGCGAAATGGCAGTGATTCAGCATCATGCTTTTGGGTGCTGACCACGGAGAACGCGCACACACCATATGAGTGGCCCAGGTTCTGTGTCTATTCCGTATGCATGGGCGTGATTCACTGCGACCTACCAAGTATGCCTTCGCTGGGTATTTGGAATGCATTCCACCAATAGACGCTATTTATCACACTTTGCAATGCGTTTGCTTGCGGTCGTCTACAGATGACAATGTAAATCGCACAAAAAATCCTATCCTGCTTCCACATATGCAGCGGCGAGGGCGTCAAGCTCCTGCTTCTCCATAGTTTGGCCTATGAAAGACCTCCGCTACCGTTGGGACAAGTCACGTTGTGCGTTAGAAATTCCACTTATCCCGCTTCAGTACTCAGCTTCACTGGCTCTACCATCACTTCTACACATACAGGGTCTACAGAGATCCTGATGGACGGCTAATCGTACCTGAACCCTCACCTTCCACGGAAACGCCATTTTCCTCGCACTAGATTTAGACACACAAGAAAACTACAAATTGTTTAGTGAGCTGCCAACGAACAAGTGCGGTTTCGTCCCTTCTCTCCCTTCTGTGTGTTGACGATTACCCGCCCTCTTCTCCACCAACAGCGCGCGGGGAAGAATCCAGTGTTCTGGCGGGAATCCGTGGCAGGCCAGACGCGCCACTGGAAAGTTCATACGGTCCTTTGGTTCAGTGCAGACGTTCAACGTAGCAATCGAAAAGACCTGCAACCAGACTGGAGGATTTGTCCGAAAACCACATCTTTTGTACTGCCAAATAAAATTTGTTCTCTGAACCCACCTTCAGCACGTTTGTGGCTACTCCCGGGGACCCTGCTAAGCAACCCTCACTACCCTCTTCACCGGACCGTTCTATCCCTTCAATCACCGACTCAGACGACGCGCTTTCCAAAGCAGAACCATAATGAAACATCTGTTACAGAGCAATGAGGCATAAAACGCTGCAAATGCTGCATATTATCTGCGCGGTTGCCAAAGGCGGGTACTTCGAAAACGTCAGGCCGTGTGTGCGTCGGCGCTGGCTTGCGCGGACCTCAGCATATTGCATGCAGGATGCCACTGTTGGCAGCCAGGCATGCATGCGTGCGAGTTGCATGATCGACCCGTACGTGGACTTCCCATCGTCCTCAGCATGGTACCCTGGGAAATTGTAAAGAACACGCCTTCCAAATGAGTTTCCAAGCAGTACATCGTCGTCCCGAAGATCACACACCTCCATCGGTACAAAGTAATCACAGTACGCTAGATCCCTGTCCTTGATGAGTCGCTACTATGACATATCTGAAGTCCCTTGCTGAGCGTCCGATCTCATCAGCCTCGCCCGCGCTTGAAGTGCTTGTGATGGGCGCTCCACCCACTCGCTCTCCGGTACTAACGCTGTCTTTGGCGACAACAAGAAGAAATACCCAAGGCAGTGGGAGAGCTTGTCCCTAGCGTTTCTTTTTCGCGCGCTCATGACGTCAGAGATAGGCTGCCTCATCCTTGCACATAGGGCATAGTCTGTTGAAACAGCCTCGTCGCAGTCGCGGCGGGATTCAGAGTCCAAAACCAAGGATGACCAGTTCCTAGTGTCAAGCTCTACAGTCACCATCCCGACCAGACCCGTCGCCTCATCGTAGTGATATCGCGTATAATACTCTTCACAATTGGCAACAATCATCGGCGGAATCGGCGTGAAACCCTCCAGGCCGTCCACAGAAAGCTCCCCAGCCACGCACGGCTTCATTCGGCCTGCCCGGTTCCGCACTTGAACAGAAGTTGTTGGGTCCAGGTCAGCAGTTTGGCGGTGGCACCGTTGAAACATCTGCTTCTAGATGGACTTGGCAACACCAATATACTTGGTCCTTATTTGTGTCATACGCCTGTGACTCTGAGTACGTCCAGTCCCGGCACGCGATGTGGCCTGGCGGATGTCACCAGAAATCCGGTGGGCCACGTGTAAGCTCTCGTTTTCTCACTTGACATTCTCGAATCCAGCTCGTAGTCGCGGGAACTCGGAAAGCGTTGCCTTAGTTGGTACCCGCACTTGTAGATGCTCCTCATCGGCCAGCCATGGGTTCCCCTTGTATTCTGTGACCCGTGTCCCAAGACCAGCAATGGCTTGCTCCTGCGCCCTGACCTTGTTCGTCTGCTCGGCAAGCATTGTATGTAGCTCAGACGAGCTGTATAATTGGAATCCAGCGGTCGGAGCACGCAGAAGTGGTGAGACGAGCTGATGAAGGGAGTCGCATGAAGAAGCTTCGACGTGAGCAGAAGACCATCGTGCGAATGAGCGAGCTGATATTGCAGTATTCGACACCGGGGGACCTTGTGGTGGACCTCTTTAATAGTCCTTGTCCGGCTGCAAAAGCAAGCCTACAGTCTCCCAGACATCGCCGTCTCGTGGGGTGCCACAGGGAAAACGACTACGTCAGTCAAGCTCTACCAACCTTGGTTAAGGCGTTTTGCGAGAGCATTGTGAGCACCGTGCGCGAGACTGGTGCCTTGGCGTCTGTACTCCCCACATGCTTCTAAAGATAGGTGGCCGCAGAGCGTAGGAAGAAAGCTGTTCCGTATGAAAGAATGCCAACTCGACTGTAGGGCTCAGCCATGCGCTGCAAATGGCAGCACTTCGGGCCAAACCACGCGGCGCCACACGTATGAATTCGTGAGCGCATTATTAACCGGTGACGGGTTCGATGGGGAAACCAGGCTCTGCTACCCGAATTCAAGCCGAAGGACAGAACCACTACATTTGGGCCCCGCGATAGAGTTAAACGTCTTGCGCTCGGCACGCACTAAATTGATACCGCCGGGTAGGACTCATGCGATCTGGCAGTCATTACGCGGATTATACGCCAGTCTCTTTTCGCGTTTCACTATGTTTACAATACTGTCAGAAAAATCAGCGCAGAGTTTCACACATCATCTCTTACGGTATAACGTCGGCAAGATTCTGGATGAGCCAGTACAGCCGAACATCACCGAGGAAAATACTCAGTTTCCTAGATTTGCAAATAGCCCACATTGCGCTTAGCAGTGTTTACTGCAGCCGCCCAAAATCCGTCGGAAAGCAATGAAGAGTATGAAGAGTCCGAGGTAAACTTATTCATGTGAGGCAGACTATTGGTCATCATGTGACATTGAGGTTGGTAAGGAGAGATGCGGAACTACACTTTACTACAAGACTCGCAGTACGAGCTGGACGATTCAAAAGGAAGTGAAATGGGGGTAGTGGATGCGGGCGTTCACTAGATCCGGCAGTTCAAAACTTTTATTTTCGGAAGTCGGCGACCATGCGAAAAACCGCCGTACTATACAAAAGTCACGTCTTCGAATGCCACGAAGGACAGGATTCCATGGCATTGCAAAATGGGCAGTATGGCCGGAATGTTTCGTAGGCTACTGAACCCGGTGGATGTCCGCATCCATGTCCGGAACACAGACGAGGTGCTGTTACGAGGATTCGAAATATTGAGGCGTGGATGTGATCTGGAATCCGCATCCTTTTTCCACTTTAACCTTCACAAGGTTTTCTTTGTAGTAAAACGGCTCCTAGGTAGTGCGGGATGCCTGAGGTATCCATTTGGATATATCACCGGCTATCATTTTCAAAGCCTCAGACTCTGACCGTTCTAAAGACTCGTACCGACTTACGTGCACATGCCTGTGTTTAGGGAAATGAATGCGGACGTCGACCGGGTGCAGTACCGTACTAAACCTTCCAACCGTACTGCACACGTTGCAATGCCATGGAATCCTGACTGCCGTAGCATTCCAAGATGTGGCGTTTGTGTAGTACGGCGGTTTTTCGCATGGTTGCCGACTTCCAAAAATAGAATAATTTGAACTGCCGCGTCCCGTGAGCGCCCGCATCCAGAACCCCCAGTTCAGTTCCTTGTAAATCGTCCAGCTCGCCCTCCGAATCTTGTAGTACAGTACAGTTTCGCATCTCTCCTTACGTACAGCAATATCAGATGACGACCAATAGTCTGCCCCGCGTGAATACGCCTACGTTGGAATCTTCATACTCTTAATTGCTTTCCGACGGATTTTGGGCTCCTGCACTGAAGACTGGAAAGCGCAATATGCGCTATTTGCAGGTTTAGAAAACTGAGTACTATGCTCGGTGATGTTCGGCTCCCCTGGCTCATCCAGATTCCTGCCGACTTTACACGGCAAGAGATGATGTGTAAAACGCCGCACTGATTTCTCGGAGAGTATTGTGAACATAGTGGAACGCAAAGATAGACTGACGTGTGATCCGCACAATGGCTGGGAGATATCATGAGTGCTTCTGGCCGGTGTCAGTTTTGTCCGTGCCGAACATAAGCCGTCTACCTATATCGACGGGCTCAGACGTATCGGTTCCGTCTTTCGCATTGCATTCGTGTAGTAGAGCATGCTTTGTGCATCGACGCAGCGCTAGTTAACGATGCTCGCCCGAATTCATACCTCTCGCATCGCGTGGTTTGCGCGCAAGTGATTCTAGATGCAGCGCAGAGCCGAGGCCGACAGCCGAGTCGGCATCCTTTCGCAAGAAACATCTTTCTTCTCAAGCTCTACGGCAACCTATCCTTTGAAGCACGTGGCGAGTACAGACCCCAACACTTCACTCCAACCTTGCAGTAGCAGTGCTACCGTTGAGCCGTGCCGAACGGGAGGCACACACTTCTTGTTCTGAATAGGCTTTACACGTATCACATGAATCGTAAAGGTAAACTGACCCTCGGGTCGACGTTAGAGAGGGGCGACGAACATGTATTTTATGGCGTTGAAAATTATGAAGGTGTTGAGAACGGTGGTGTATCAATAGTGACAGGGGCTGAGAACTGCACAGGTGAAAATACATGGGCGGATGGACGTCGTTTTTCAGATTAAATTTTGCACATCCATCTGCTCATGTGTTTCCACATATGAAGATCTCGGCCCCCGTCAGTAGTAACACCCCCCTGGTCGAAACTACATTACTTCTCAAACCTCGTTTTTCTGCTACAGCGTCCCCCAAACTGTCGACTTTTCGCTGCGACCTTTCTTGCAGCTATGCACAAGTCTTTCTTAGCTGCGAAAGTGTGGCATGCTCGGCCGGAACTGGTTCTGAAACTGGCATGTAGTGTTCAAGTTCGATTTACTTCACGCTATTTGGCCACATCTTCGTGTAGCTACTTGATCTTCCTCACTACTGGCCGGAACGGCAATGAAATCCTCAGGGTCATCGGAATCCAAACCATTACTTTCAGGACTAACGTCCTCTCCCCACTTCTCCCGTCCGCGTCCGAGTCTGCAAACTCGACCACGTCCGCGTCGTCCCTATCGTCCGACTCGTCAAATCTTTCATTTTTACTACCACTAAGACGAACCATGCTACTGGCCGGGAACTGTGATATCCCTGTCAGTGCGTAGAAGACCTGTTCCGGCACACCTTCCCTTCCGGCATAAAGGACACACGGTACCGTACCGTCAGGTCACCCGCAATGCGGTCGTCATATCTAGCCCCGGCGTAGATGAGATGCCCATGCCCGAAAAATATAGAGTTGCGCGGCGTAGTGATCTTTTCCATTTTGAGCAACGCTGCTGTGGCCTCCTGCTCGCTCTCCTCCCCGTATGCAGACGCGTGTGAATAGTCACAAATCTACGACGGGAGCCCCCCTCCCTCGCTCACAATTGCAGAAAAGCCCACCGTCTCTGCGTTCAATGACTTGCCAAAGTCATTGTGCAGCGCTTGCTGCAATAAGTCCTTCTCAGTAACCAAAAATTAACCCCCCCTCATAGGTATGAACAGCCTCCTCCGAGGTATCTTCCTCCGCCCGACGTAGGCAGCACGCTGATCCACCCACACGTCCAGCTGCGCACGCCTCGGCGAAGCTCATGCCCACTCCCCCCTCGACTCGCAAGCTTCCATCACCGGGCTCCGTGTACTGGAGTAGCGGGCGATTACCAGCCCCCGGTCTACCACGTCCTCCTCGTCTTCCCTCCTGTTCACGATCGTGTTTCACTAGGTCTCATTCGGCCCCTGTCGTAGGCCATTCTCCTAGTTGAATGTGATCGCAATTAAAGAAAACAAGTTTTAAACCAGGGAAAGCTTCCACTTGGGCGTCACCATCAGGGGCTCGAGGCATCCACGTGGAGCGCGGCTGCGGTCAGCGAAATTGTGAAGGCACGTGTAGACGAGGTGCGGAAGCTCGCCTCGTCGCTTCTCACAATAAGCATATTCTCTGCCATAATCCTCAGTCCCGTCAGCTACGTTCCTCCAGAGGAGTGTCGGAGGCCATTTGGGCTCAGATGTCAAGACCAATATTGATACCGTCGAGCGCGGTAAAGTACACGGAGCTCCCTATGAATAGCTGAAGTCAATGCAAGGCCGCGATGTCCCCGCTGGAAAGGTACATAAGCGCCCGGTGCTCAATGGGTATGTGGATGGGAAGCAGGTAGAGCATGGGGTGCGGGTCTTTCGCCATCGACGCCCGCAGCTTCTCTTCTCCGTGAGCTGGGGGGCCAACGTATGCCAGATTTTCCCGAGTGTCGGGTACTTTTTCAAACACCACGGTCTTGTCCGCAGTGCCGACCGGCAGTTGGTTCGGAACATCGTCGTCGAACATTTGTTGGGAACCTTCACGGTGCCCCGTGACCTCCTGGGCCGCCTCGGTCTCCTCAGCGACCCTTCGTCTCGACTGCACCACTGGTATTTTCTCTCCACCAGACTTATCCAACTGCTCGACTTCCAGAAGTCGAGGCCTTGACGGTGAGAAGAGTGTAGCCATTGTCTCCGTGGAAAGTGCTGTTCTGGCGCGCAGCACAGCTGGGTCCTTCCGCGCACGTACTGCAGGCTTGAGTGCAGTCGTGTAAGAACCAGGAGCACGCCCAGCAGAGCGGCGTGTAGGAGGCCCACCAGCGGGGGTCGTCAGGCGAGCCAGGGCGGTGTGTTTGCTGGGCTCGTAAGCAATGTCCTCGGGTACCTTATTCGCGAAGCGCGTATCACGGGCCTCGTTGCACTTCTACAAAACTTCTGCAGAGTCGTTGGTAGTCTTGGAGAAGAGGCGCATCTGGTTCACATAGAGCTCTTTGATGGATATTCTGCCGAGTCTAGTTTGAGCAATCTTAGTTCCCAGAAAGTCGTCACAAAGGAGGCCAATCACTGGCCATACTTATCAAACAAGCCCGGGCAGTCTTTGAAAAGCTGGGGCGCGCACGCGTAGAAAGCTCCAGGTTCAACCTTTCCGCCGCGATCCGTGTTGTCGATGAACCGCGATGCGGAAGTCATGCACAGCGCCGTGACTCGAGGGCTCTGTGACCTAAGATACTGGTCATCAAGGCGAATGATGCCGAGCTTCTTAGAGGGCGAGGTATTGTAGGTCAGGTCGCTCGGCACATTCACAAGGGCTGAGCCTCGGAGGAAAATCTGCGCTACGCGTATGTAGCCGCAGTAGGCAGACAGGCTGGTTGCTGGCAGCAGAATGGCCTTAGTCATTGCTTCCCCAAATTCCTCCTTACTCAACGCCAGTCGGCCAACGTCGTTCTCCTTGGCGAGACCCTGCATGAAGTGGATGAAACTCATGAGGTAGTGGAAGAACGACTTATCCGTGCGTAATGGTCTGGTGAAGGTGTTCTGCTGGGACGCGTCGGACATGATTTCCGTATCCGTCATGTCCCGTCCATCCTTTCGGCGAATAAGACGCACGCGGAGGCGCTCGCCAGCCCGTGCCGTACCCTCCTTTTCCTCCCTCACGGCAAGGAGAGCTTGGTAGCGATGAAGCCGGTACACCATAGCACATTCCATACGTTAGCGCATCACCGGGCGGTTCTTGGTGGTCACGTCAGCGATATCTGGTAGCGAGGAATTGTGTCACCGACACACTGTGAACGACATGACGCCAAGTTTGTACTTGTAGCCGCACTCACCCATGCTGGCCTGGAGGCCGTTGATGGTGGCTTCTGCGATTTCGCGAAGAACGTGCTGCAGCTGTTCTATCTTCTTATTATATGCGTAGACCTCCGTGGACTCGTAGTTGGCGCTTGAGAAAGTCCGACAAGACACTGGCTGCCCCTCTACCTCCATCGCGACCACGTGAGAGTTCTCACCGTCCGAGGTCTTTGGTGCTGAAGAGAGGTCGGACGAAGGGCGCGCCTGGCCCGACACGTCCTGACGCAGGCGTTCGCGTGACGGCGACTCTGATGGAGAGGGCTTAACGCCCGCTTCGGCCCAGATCTCCTCCCCCATCGCCAACCGCTGCGATTCCGGCTGCGATTGTACCCACTGCTGCGGCTTCACGCCCAACGGGACCGAGTCGCGGGTGGAGGTCGAGGTGGGAAGTTTGTCGGTCATTTCGGAAGTAAGGCACTTGCAAGAAATGAATTACAACCGGAACGAAGTAGAAGGGATTTTATAATGGGATGGCGGAGAAGATGGGAAAAGATCTGTGTGGGTGGGAGGGTGGACGGGTGACGGTAGGGAACAGAAAGCCTGAGAGAGAACAGTGGTAACACAGGAGGGGTAGGGAAATGAAGGACAAGGGTAGTTGAACTGATACGGTTGGCGGCAACTATCGTCGCGCACGAAAAGAAGCAATTCTGAGCACGCTGCACTACCTGGAGCTCACCTTTGAAAAACATACGAATTTCTGGAACGGAGGGGCTGTCGCTACTGACAGGAATTCAGATCTGCACATGTGAAACTTCGTGGGCGGATGGATGTTGTTCTTCAGAGTGAATGTCGCACATTCATCTGCCCATGTGTTTTCATTTTTGTAGATCTCAGCCCCTGTCTCTAGTGACAACCACGAAGTTAAAATTTTCGTTACTTCTTGAACCTCTTTTCTCTCCTGTAGCGTGCCCAAAGTCGCCCACCATTCTAGGCGATCTTTCTCATGGCTGAGCTCAAGTCTTTCTCCGCTGCTATAGTGTGGCCTATTCGCTTGAAATTGGTTCTCGAACTGGCACGGAGTCTGAATGTTTGTGTATCTGCGCGCTATTTTGGCAGATTCCGACACGTACTTTGAACGTAACCTTATCCCCGTAGATTATGAACACCTCCTCGCCCTTCTGACTCCCACGCGTTTCACGGATCGTCACGATGTTCCGTGAACGTAGACCTCTCTGTGACAATTCCCTTCGATCCTCATAAACCTCCACATTTGTTTCTCGCGCTCTAGAAGTACCTCTCTTTCGCTCCTCTTCATCACCAGGCAAGTGCCGGGCTTCATTCACATACCCGGCCACCCAAAAGTGCGCTGGTACAACGTACACCTTATGCATCGGACCGGCACGGGACTCTGCCCGCCTCTCTTTGAAAAGGGCTACCCGTTTGAAACCTTCTTTGTGTACCCCCAAAGCCTCACCTCCGTAGATCCTCGTCTTCTCCCCTATGCGCTCACGCAAGTCTCCGTACAGGAGCGTGCCATACAAGGGGATGATCGCCTCTCCTTTCGGACAGTCCCGGTCCGCAAACACCCCGAGTCCCACAACTTTGTACTTAACCGTCGACGGACGCACTACCAAATACCTCGCCATCGTATCCACTGTCCGCAATGTTAGCTGGCCTTGCGTGTACAGCAGGGCGTGGTGTTATGCGGGCTAGTTGTACGCCGACGGCCGTGAGTAGCTCGGGGAGAGTATGGGATCGTCGGCGTAGTTCGCAATCAACCGGACTATGTAGTCCGGTAGGCCTTGATACCGTCGACACTCAGCAGGAGGATCTGCAGGGCTGCTCCACCACCTGACAGAAATGTCCCGTTTCACGCCGGCCACATACCTTGTGGCAAGCTCCACAACCTGCGGAGAGGCACCAATGTCGCATGCGGTGCTCACACCACATTTGCGAAACGCCTTAATCAAGCACGGTAGAGCTCGACTGAGGCAGTCGTCATCCTTCTCCCACGCCACAAACCGGCGATGTCTCAGACGCACTAGGTATGCTTTCGCAGCCGCGCAAGCACCACAGAACAAGTCCACGAAAAGATCACCTGGTGTCGAGTACTGCAAGACCAGCTCGCTACTGTGCTTGATGCTCTTCTGCGCAGGTCGAAGCATATTCATGCGACTCCCTTTGTCAGCTCTGCTCACCACCTCTCTGGGCTCCGACTGCTGGATACCATAAATACAGATCGTCCAGGCTGCATGCGAAGACTGCACATACTCGTTGCTTTGGTAACATACCCGGGCGAACTGCACTTCAAGCGGCGTGTTCCTCTGCCAGAAGTGAACAGCTCATTGCGCGACTGACGCGTGGCCAAATGCATTCATACCGAGTTTCTGCGTGGAATGACGCTGGGCACAGGCGTGGACCATCGGCTGGTCTTCCACCTTAAACACGAAGTCCTTCTGACGCCTGCCTCTCGACATGCTGGCCCCGTCACTAACCTCGTCGTACACCTCTCGGCTGTAACGCTCGATGCGCGAAAGCCACATGCCGAATTATAAACGACTACAGAACATGATTCCGTGGCCGGTTTTAGCAAGCAGTGCGTCGAATACTGGGATGGAGACGTCCATGTCTTTGTGGTTGAAGACATCATGGGCAGAGTTGCCCGCACCCCGATCGCCTCTGGAGTGGACCGAAGCGTTCGTCAACAGCAGCTGACCGTTGGCCTCCCGGCACTCACCGGAGTCGCCAGCGTGATGATTGAGGAGGTCGTGGAAGTTGCAGCTGTGGACACGGCAGTCCGACTTCACCACGACAGGCATCTACGCGAGAGAGTCGGTCGATGGACCCTCCTGGTGGAGCGACTTTTCCGACACCTCCCCCGACGGCGGAGACAGGGTTATGCAGCTGGCTGGTTCTGGCGCATCACGAAGGGGGTCCTTCGGCTCCGCCACTAATCGGTTGAGAGTGGTCTGGAAAGCCTTAATAGATTGCCCCATACGACTGTGTGCCACAACATCTCGCACTTAGTTGTTGGTACCCTGCAGCTCCAGCTTCATCTCCTCTTTAAGCCGGGATGACACAGAATGAGAAGGCTATGCTGATAATCCCGCACTAGGCGTTGTGCTCACCAATGCCCCCGTCGACGACGACGCGGTCTTGTGTGTTCCGAATCGACATCCGACAGCTCCGAGTCCACCTCGATAACCTATGAACAGGCATCATCATCTTTAGGTGCATCAGGTCGAAGCCTCGAGGGCTGCCGGGTATCCCTGCTCAAGTCGGAAAAGACCCTTGGCAAGTGGTCATCGCGCGACTCAACGCGGTCTGGATACGGCCAGTTGCTGCGGTGCTTGATACCGTACAAAGTTCCGTTTGCATCGATGGCTTGCAAGCTCCACAGGAACACACTGGTGACGGCCAGCATTGCTGCATCCTTCTCAGCAGTTCGGTCCCAAGCTACTGTACTGCTTGTACTCTCCTCTCCACTTGCTCACCCATGCCGTTGCAGCGTTATCTCCTGCAGGATGGGTGCGAAGCCATCAGCGCGTGACTTCAAAGCCACAAAGTGCTTACGGCGCGGACGAAACAGGAGTTAGAGTCCGAATAAGGCCTCGAACTACGAAACTCTCACTGCCTTCGGCAGCTCCGGCCGCGCCCGACGTAGCGGTTGCGCAGCAAACGCGAGACGATCTCCGGTTCGATTTATCTTCGACAAAGCGAATACGCGTTTGCTGCCGCGCCCCGAGTGGCATACGGTGATTGCGTGTAAGAACAGCAGAACCTCGAAGGAGCTGGGGCGGCCAACAGAAAAGGTTCCTGGCAGGACTACTTCCCGAACGTTGCTAACCTTAGAGGAAATGAACTCGGTGCCAACAATAAGGGACTCCCCATAGTGCTTCTACGTCAAGGCCGCGTCCGCGATCTCCCCGATCCTTTTGTCTTTATGGATTAGTAACAAGATTGACAGAGCTGCGCGAAGTATCTGCTTGATCTGCTCGCTGCCCAGACCGCGAGAGACCGGGTCGTCCCTCTCGATATATATATGCGGAAGTCGCTGCCAGGTTTGCGCTGCTTTCTCTTCACAGCGGCAAATTCCTTGATCCCCGTTGAGGTATTGTCATCTACTGCGATGACAAAGTGTAGGACGGCCAACATGTGGCACGTCCTCAGGTCAACCTTCGCGTTCACCTCGGATGAGGAGATAACGCCGATGAAGGTAGGCAAGCATACGCCGGCTGTCCCGGGCCGGCTGAGTCCAGTCAGCGTCATGGTTTTAGTACAGTGACGAACGAAAGAGGGAAAGAAGAACAAGACTGATGGGGAACCAAGGAGGGAGGAGCAGAGCGTCGCAAGCGAAGCAAGGCAAACCTCATCGACGGAAGTACAGGGAGGACAGACGAGGACGAAGTAAGGAAGGCTGGGAGGAACGCGTCGATATATCGGTATTACGAGGCTGTGAGGTGTCGTGCTGTGGAAGCAGTTGTGTGAAGTTCGTATTGCGGACAGGAAGGACAGGGGCTCGAACATGACGTGCTCATACACGCCTACGTTCCTGTTTCGTAACAGCAGTCACGAATAGTGACACCTCCTTCACGAACCCTGCAAACGTAAGTAGATTACTTAGGGTGCAGGGGGGTGTCACTAGACACAGGGGCTAAGACCTACACATGCGAAAACATATGAGCGGATGGATGTGCGGAACTTAATCTCAAAAACAACATCCATATGCCCACATATTTTCACATGCACAGATCTCCACTCCTGTCACTAGTGACACCACCGAAGTCTGAGATTTCGTTACTTTCAGGAATTCGCATTTGCAGGCCCTCAACCCCTGCTTCCAGGCCTGACGTTCACGCTTATGATATCTCAAACGTCGGCAGGCACGCTCCGCGTGTGTATGACTTTACAAGGGCCTCACTACGAGTGGTAGCTACTAGCTGCGATTTGTACTGTGCAGCTCACAACAACTGCGGCGTAATCTTCGAACATGTTCTTGTCACCGAGCCTCCGTCTATCCTATCCTGCCTGTCACGCAGCTCTACATTGATGGCTCCCCCGGCCAGAAAGACGAGAAGGGCTGTTCGGATGCGAAGATCTTGAAAGCGTACCCACGAGCAGCGGGAGGGGGGCGATGATGCCTCAGCCATGCCTGTCGCTGTGGCTGCACCGAACCGCGAGTTCATCAGAACTCAGCGGCACCCCACAGCCACGTTAACGGGAGATGTCCAGCTCGAGACACCGCTGACGCGATCTCCGTTTGGTCAAGAAGGAGAACAAGCCGAAGGTCCGCCTGTTCTGGCGATTCATGCGGCTACTATAACACCGGCAGCTCCAGCAGGACGTGGTGCCAATCAGATGCCTGCTTTTCGTTCGTCTATTCAATCTGACTGCAGCTCGAGCACGGTCAGCTTCAACATCAGGGCTGGAACTGCGTCCGCTCCGCGCGTCCTCACGCCCGGCAATGCCGCCCCTGTGCGGTCGCACATCCGCCGCCGAGCAGAGTAAACTCATCGTGCGACTCTTCATCCTCCTGGTGCAGCGGAGGTGAGACTCTCTTGGTCTCCACCTCCGCCCGTGCCGTCCCGGACAAGGGTTGAGACTTCCGCTGTAGCTCGTTTACAACCGATCTCGCGTGAGCAGATAGGAGAGCGACAAACAATGCTTGGCGAGCAGACGAGTAAGGTTAGGGCGCAGGAGAAGAGAGTACTGCTCTGATGACAACGGTCAACGAATACAGAGCCAAGGTACTGCAGGCCGATTAAGAGCATCTTGAGATGCGTGTGGCGACCAAGGCCGCGGTTTCCGAGACCCTGCGACTACAAGCCGAATTCCACGATATTAAGCAGGAGAACGAGAGCCTGCGCGTGGCTTGCGGGATTTTGAGTGGCACCCAGGAGGTCACACCGCGTGCCGCGGCTGGATGTGGTCAGAGTCGGAAGCGTATGACACAAGTGGACGCAAAGTACAGTAGTGTTGCCAAGACCATCGAGGAGAAGATTCTGCGATGCTGCCACCGCAATACTGCTGAGCTGCACCCACCAAATTATATTCCAATCTGGAACTGGGCGCGTCGCAGTGAGCCGCGCGTGGCGGGGGAGTTCTCCGTGGACGTTCCCGAGACAATCGTGCCGATTCCACCGATGGTTCTTTCCACTCGTCAGGAGTACTTTATGCGTTCCCACGACGATGAGGCGACAGCTCTGATTGGAATGGTGCGCGCAGAGCTTGGCACGCGGAACTAGCCATCCTTGTTTTCGGACGCCGAACCCCGCCGCCAGCGCCAGGAGGCTGTTTCAGTAGGCTATGCTCTACGTGCAAGGGTGAGACAGACAATCTCTGACGTGATGAGCGCGCGGATGAGAAGTGCTGGGGACAGGCTGTCCCAATGCCTTCGGTATATCTTCTTGATGTCGCCGAAGACCACGATTATATCCGAGAGCGACCGGGCGGAGCACTCATCTCAGGAACTTCAAGCGTGGGTGAGGCACATGAGTTCAGAAGAGGAGCGAGGGACTTCAGACCTCTCACGGTGACGACTGAGCAAGGTCGAGGATCTAGCAGACGGTGATTACTCTGTACCGAAGGAGGGGTGTGATCTTGAGAAGCGTGACGTACTGTTTCGAAACTATTACGGGAGACATGTCCTCAACGAGATCCAAGGGTACCGTGCTCAACAGGATGGGGCGCCCGTGTACGGATCAATCATACAACTCGCACGCCTTGACGCCTGGCTGGAAACAATGACATCCTACCGTCAGCATTCTGAAGGCCGTGGCGGGCAGCGCCTACGCACTTACAGGCTGATATATTCCGAGTACCTGCTTTTGGCAACCGCGCAGATACTATGCAGTGTTTGCAGCGTTTCATGCCGCGTGGTTCCGCAAGAGATATTTCGGTCTGCTGCTACGGTTGAGAGGGCGTCGTGTGAGTCGGTCATGTAGAGAATAGAACGGTCCGGTGAAGAGGATCGCGACGATTTCTTAGCAGAAGCCCCTCGAGTAGCCACAAACGTGGTGCAGGTGGGATCAGAGAACAAAACTTATGTGACGGTGCGGATTACGCGATTTTCGGACCAAATCCCTAGTATGCTTGGTGGTGTTGTCGATTGCTAAGTTTCAGGTGCAGACTCAACCGATGGAACGTATGAACTATGCAATTGCGCGTCTGGCCTGTCAAGGAGTACGGCCGCAGCTCTCGATTCTTCCCCACGAGCTGTTGATGGAGCAGAGAACGAGTAACCGTCGACGCACAGAAGAGAGAGCAGAGAGGAAAACCATACTTGTAGGTTGGTAGCTCATTAAACGGATTGTAGATTTTTTTTGTGTTTGGGTCTAGTGCAGAGAGACTGGCGTGCTCGTTTCAGGGAAGCGGTCAGGTAGGACCAGCCGTCCAACAGGGTCTCTGTAGAACGTATTTATGTGGAAGCGATGGTAGAGCCAGTGGATCTGAGAAGTGAAAGAGGGGATGGGGAAATTTGACCGGACTAAGTGAGCTGGCCCAACGATAGCGGAGGCCATGCACAAGCCAAGCCATGGAGAAGCGCGAGGTTGACGCCTTCGTCGCTGCATCTATGGAAGCGGGAGCGGATTCTCTGTGCGATGTACATTCTTATCTGTAGACAGGCGCAAGCAAACGTATTGCAGAGTGTCATGAACAGCGCCGATTGGTGGAATACAATCCATGTACCGAGCGAAGGCATACTACATAGGTTGCATTGATTCGCGGTCCTGCATACGGAAGAAGGACAGAACCGGAGCCACCCATCCTGTGTCTGCGTGTTCTCCGTGGTCAGCAGGCAAGAGCACGATTCTGGATCACTGCTGTATCGTCGGGCCGAAGATGCTATTCGCATAAACGCGCTGAATGACATGTTTCTGCATTGAGTCGAGTCGACTGACATTCAGATCGGGACCATAGTCATTTCCGGAAGAACAGAGGCCTCCATGAGTGTAACCGCTTTTGACGATAATAATTCGTAGTGTGTCACATGTGTGGACTGAATATTGCTGGAGAAGCTCCGTACGGACAAGGTCCAGCAGCACGGTGGTGCCCTGGTCACAAAGCTTGCAAAGAAGATCAATGCAGATGTTGGGAGCTTCTCCGCAGAGTGATTGGAGCGTCGCGGCGGTGAGGCAGCCTTCCTCGTTTCCGAGAAGCGGCATGGCGCGGATTATCAAGTGACCGAGTTGGCAGAGATATCTTCTGAAGCCTTCCTTGACGAGACTCGCCCCGTGCGTGTCGTTTAGATTCCCGTGAGGGGTTATGGAGCGACGCGACTGGGAGACGGAACCGAATTGAGTTCGAACGGCAGCAAGGTTTTCGGAGTGCTGGATTCGGCGGACCGTTCCGTCCAAGGCTGGTTCCTTTCGCTTGGAGCTGCAGCGGTAGTTTGGCTTTAATGCAGTGTGATCTTGTTCATGAACTCCGGCATCTCGATGTCATACGCCTCCAAAGTTGTGGATGTCACCTTCCAGGTGGGCGAGGAGATGAAATTTGAGGGTCTTGAGCCTGGTCGGGTGGTGGTCCCAAAATAGGTGGAGCATGGAGGCCTTAAACTTATTGTCACGGTCGCGTAGGTTGTGAACGTCGTTGAAGCTCCAGTACCTCTTTAGTCCCTGTCTCGAGGTGAGTATTGAAGTGTCCCAATACTGAGCGCAAGAGCACGCGAGAGGCGCGGAGTCAGCTTCATCACAGGAACAGTCTATGAATCCTGGGTCAACTGAAAAAACCGTGACAACTGACTTTTACTGTTTGGCCTCCAGCATACCACGGACTCCTTCATATGTGTAGAGTCCGATCAGGCGACTGCCGTCTTCGGAGGCGGAGATGTCGACGTGTCGGCCGGGAACGTATAATTCCCTATGAATGGCAGCCAGAATTGTGTTGCCTCCGCGGAGGACAGCTGTGCAGATGGTTCTGAACTGTTTCCGACTGATGCCGGCAGAAGCTTGCGCTGTGAATAGGATGCGGACGTCGATCCTAAGAACTATGCAGGTCTTGATTACCTTGGAGATGCCGAGGTGGAAGGTGTGGCGCGGTTCAAAACCGAGAATGGAGTGCACGTCGAGATCAGAATCGGACGAGAGCAGGGGCCACGTTCCCAGAGAGAATAACAACCTCCGCAGGGAGGAGGTGGCGACGGTTTGTTGCGCCAGTGCGGTGGCAGCTCGTGCCTGGGCCGGCCTACCCAGCAATGCATGAGCAGCGGCGTCAGCCTCTAGGTCGGACCCTTTTCCGCGAAGATAGATGGAGGACTGCGCCGTGCGTGGCGGGAATGAGGCAGACGAAGTGAGAAGATTTGAAGGTGCTTCGCAACGGTGGCAGGGTTGGCTCGTTTTTGATCCTGGTAGAGTGCCGATGTTGGCCTTCGCCTCGGGTACGTTGCAAAAGTACCTCGTGAGGATTGGGTGATATCTCCAGAAACGATGGTAGGCACCTGAGCATGTCAAGCCGACGAGAAGTTTTCCGTACAGAAGACATAGTAGAGAGTGCAGCGCGGGGCGCAGTGTGGAGGTTTTTGTGTCGGGTGCGCGAGTAGCCGAAGAACGTGGAAGGACGTCAAAGCTTATGTCGTCCACGGTGGGGGAGAGCTGGACAGGAGAATAGCCAACGACGGTGTGCCGGGACATTACCCAGCGTTGGTGAAAAGCGGCAATGAATTTGAGGAGAGTGCAACACACGGGATAGGCAACCAGGGCGCAGTTCTTAAATATAGTAGCGGATTTATCCGTATAGATCTGTATGCAACCTACAAACGAGTGGGTCTGCGACGTTTTGGTGTCCCAGATAACACTGTCGAGCTCGCTACCCATGACTCCTTCCTCGAGGTCTTGACGAACTCGTCGGTGCACGTCGATCCGCACGGGATGCAAGAAAAGATGCCTGTCGCTGTGCAGGTGGTCAGTACAAAGGCAGAAGGAGTAAGAATCTGTGCTAGCTTGCGCTGCTTACTTTCGCAGGATCTGGACAAGGTTCCGGAAGTAAGCACTTCCCAAGGACGTACCGCTATAGTCCAAAATACGAGTTGCGAAGAAGCCATGATAGTGAAGCTCCTTCTCGATAACAGCGACTGTGAGGGAGCGACACTCTTGTGAGGAGCGAATGCCGTGTCCAAACCGCGCGAGGGTGAAGTCGGGATCCCTCAGGATAGAGATGGTCTCGTCAACGGTGCGCGGGCCGGCAGTCCTCTTTACTTCGGCAAGAGAAACTGCGATAGCTTGTATGAAGAGGTCGGTCTTGCATGTGGTCGGTTCTGCATTACGGTGATACAGAAATGGGAGCAAGGGAAGCAAAGGCGCAGGAGCCTCATAAGAAAAGACGTTTTCATCGTCGTGGAC
This sequence comes from Endocladia muricata, assembly GCA_032356245.1. Lineage (NCBI taxonomy): Eukaryota > Rhodophyta > Florideophyceae > Gigartinales > Endocladiaceae > Endocladia > Endocladia muricata. Next base: position 52,900 of record JAUKWC010039165.1, read on the forward strand.
AGGAGGTTCTAGGGCGGCTGAACCTTGCGGAGAAGCAGGGACGAGCTTGGTTGGTCGGTGAATTCGGAAGTGACACCATTGCTAATGTTTGGAAAGGGAGTACGTGCCGGAAGACGAGTAGAAGCAGTGCCGAAATGTGCAGCGCATACTGGGGGCTGGCGAAGATGGCTTCAACGAGAAGGGCTGGCGAGAGGAGTGAGAGAGCGGAGAGTTAGGGCGTTCTCCACGGGTGGACATATCTTCTTGTTTTCACTAAGCACAAGATGGTAGGTATTGTCGCGAGCACTCCCGCATTCACGAAACCTAGTGGAGGTCTCGTGCACGCGGGAGTGGTCAAAGAGGAAGACGGGTCCTGCCATTCAGCACACACGCAGGCTATTGCCTGTGTCGACAAGAGCACATCATCCATTTGCTGAGGGCTACTACGACGCGAGGTGGGAATTGAAAAGCAGTGATACTGCAGTATCTCTAACTGAAAGAATTTCAAATTTTCGTACGGACTAGGATATTTTGAAGGCATGGCGGCGAAAATGTGGAACGCCAGAACCTGCCAAAGGCCCTAATTAAACCACAGCGACGCTGAACGCGACCTCATCGAATCTGCAACGGTACCCTGCCGTTAACAAAGACTAATGAGCGACGGTTTTTCCTTGTGATTCGACGGCGTGCACAGGTAAGCGGCGCGTATTCGAAACATTATTCGCACGGGCGCGAGGGGATTGGGTGGGATGAGAGGCGTTTTTGAAGAGTGGAAAGACGTGCGGCATGCGATGCTATGTGCGGAGTGCGAGATG